>JAQIWM010000295.1:0-10804 GCA_034695285.1 Eniochthonius minutissimus | reverse complement strand
AATTATTATTTAGGAAATAGTGAATGTTCATTCGACACAATTGGCAAGAGGTATGTTGGGATTACTTACGTATTGTCCTCAGGAAGTTGCACATTTACGTAAAGAATTGTTAATTGCCGCGAGACATATCCTCGCAACTGAATTGCGAATAAGTGAGTGATTAATTTAATAATAATTTGATATTTAATTATATAATTGTCATTGTTTATCATGCAGAATTCGTCGCACATATTGAGCAATTGTTTGAAGAGAATATCTTAATTGGCAATGGATGGACAGCATATGACAGTCTTCGTCCACTCGCGTACAGCACTGTTGCTGATTTGGTGCATCACGTGCGACAGCATTTACCATTAAAAGATTTGGCCGCGGCTGTCAATGTATTCTCAAAGAATGTTCACGATGAATCTCTTCCGACGTCAATACAAACGATGTCATGTAAATTATTGCTTAATTTGGTTGAGTGTATTCGTGCCAAATCAGAACAGGAAAATGCTAATAATGCACGTGATTTGTTAATGCGAATGTTGGAAGTGTTTGTGCTTAAATTTGAAAATATCGCGCGTCTTCAAATCCCCGCACTCACACAAAAGTCAAAACCATCGACAAATGTTCAACAATCGGGACAACAGATCGATGTGAATAAAAGTGATGATGCGAAAGTATCAATCGGATTTCCCTGTGGTGTCGGTGATGCTCCGCCCAAAGATGAAAAGACTAAATTTGGTTTTCCTCCGTCCCCATCTGTTAACTATTCAATTACCGATTGTCGGAGTCTCGTCAAGACACTTGTCTGTGGTGTGAAGACAATCACATGGGGAATACCATCGTATCGTCAGCCCGGTCCGGGAGAGATGATTCAACCACAACCGGGAGCACCGGTGATGAAACAGTTCCATCCGAAGGAGACAATTGTATTTATACGATTATTGAAATACGCAATGCATGCATTGGACATTTATTCACTGACGGGAGCACCAATTCCCAATTCAACACCAAATTCAGGTCTTTCGAATCAGCCATTGACACGACCTTTGGTGACACAAACGGTGCGATCAAAAGAAGAGAAAGAGGTTTTGGAACATTTCGCGGGTGTATTCACGACAATGAATGCGCAAACATTTCGTGAGGTGTTTTCAACAATGATTGATTACATGGTTGAACGAATCAATGCAAATTATGCATTACAAATTGTTGCGAATTCATTTTTAGCGAATCCTCAGACATCACCAATATTTGCAACAATTTTAGTTGAATATTTATTGGAGAGAATGGAAGAGATGGGATCAAATATGGAAAAATCAAATTTATATTTAAAACTTTTTAAATTGGTTTTTGGTTCCGTATCATTATTTGCCGCTGAAAATGAACAAATGTTAAAACCGCATTTGCATAATATTGTTAATCGATCAATGGAATTGGCGTTAAGTGCTAAAGAACCATATAATTATTTTTTACTTTTAAGAGCATTGTTTCGATCAATCGGTGGCGGTTCACATGACCTTTTATATCAAGAATTTTTACCGCTTTTACCATCACTATTACAGGGTCTTAACAGTCTTCAGAGCGGATTACACAAACAACACATGAAAGATTTATTTGTTGAGTTGTGTCTCACTGTACCCGTTCGTCTCAGCTCTTTACTCCCGTATTTACCAATGTTAATGGATCCTCTCGTATCGGCACTCAATGGTTCACAGACATTAGTGTCACAGGGATTGAGAACATTGGAATTGTGTGTTGATAATCTTCAGCCCGACTTTTTGTATGAACACATTCAACCGGTGAGAGCCGAACTGATGCAAGCATTATGGCGAACGTTGCGTAATCCCGCGGATAATATTGCTCAAGTGTCGTTTAGAGTTTTGGGCAAATTTGGAGGTGGAAATAGGAAAATGATGACGGAACCACAAAAGTTAGAATTTAATGAAAATCGTGAAGGATTTAGTACATGCGGTTCGACGATTGTGGTGCTATTTCAGGATCATCGATCAGCAATTAATCTTCCGATTGATCGTGTTGTTGAAACGGCATTTAATGCTCTGAAATCCTCGAGTACGGATCCATATTATCGTAAGCAAAGTTGGGAAGTGATTAAAGGTTTTTTGGCGGCACATATTCAACAGCAACAGGGAGAAGAGGAAAAGTTTCGAATTCAACACTTTTTTACACATTTAAGTTTCACGAATTCAGAGATAATCCCAATTCAGGGACCATTTTATAAATGTGCGGATAATGAGTTGCGTAAAGTTCATGAAATGGCACTTACGGGTATGTTCGTGGCGGCAGCAATAAAAGAATTACGTTCTGTTGTATTGCCATTTATGGTGTCAGTCGTGAGACACTATACTTTGGTTGCAATCAGTCAACAGTGCGGTCCTATTAATTTGGGCGGACGACAGCATAAGTTACAAGGCATGGATCCACTCGTGCTTATTGATGCCGTCGCCGCGATAATGGGCCATGAAGAAAAAGAATTGTGTAAACCGGGACATTGGGCATTGATTATTATAATTGACACGGCTGTTGCTGTATTGGGGAGTAAAGAACGCGCGTGTCAACTCCCATTAACTGAATATCTCGTCGAACGGATGTGTTCACTGTGTTATGACAGAGCGTGGTATGCTAAACTCGGGGGGTGCATCGCCATTAAGTTTTTATTTGGAAATATGACCCTGAAATGGGTTTTTGGACATCAGTATTTGTTACTTAAGGCATTGCTCTTCGTCATGATGGACTTAACGGGTGAAGTTTCGAGTGGTGCTGTGGACATGGCAAAAACAAATTTGGAAAAAATGTTAACTCTTTGCGGCACTCCCATTCAATCATCCGATAATGTGAATAATGATCTTTTCGAAGCCCAAAGAAAATCATTGCATGAAGTTACTCAAGAACTTGTACGTCAAGTCACCTCACCCAATACTTGTGTACGTGAACAGGCCATGCATTCACTCGAAGTTCTCGCAAAAGTCAGTAATCGAACCATTAATGAGGTGATGGAACCGCACAAAGAAGTTTTGGTCGATATGATTCCACCGAAAAAGCATTTACTCCGTCATCAGCCGGTCAATGCTCAAATTGGTCTTATGGATGGGAACACATTCTGCACGACACTTGAACCACGATTGTTCACAATGGACATAACCATAAATGAGCATAAAATATTCTTTTCTGAATTATTAGCGATTTGTGATGCGGAGGATCAAATCCTTAATAAACTTCCATGTTATAAAAATGTCACTAATCTCGTGCCAATACGTAAATCGGGTTTACGTGCACTCGCGGCATGTCATTATATCACCGCGTGTAAAGATAAAATATTCGGCGTTTTGTATAAAGCACTCAATTCACCAATTGCTGAATTACAAGAGACAGCGTATCAGTGTATGAAGAAGTTTATTGCACACGCACATATTGAATCTGAAACTATACATTCGCACATTAGACCATTGCTTATGCTTTTGGGTGATTCACGCGCATTGAATATTAATATTATTCAAAGACTCAGTTATTTGACACAATTATTTCCGAATATATTTAATGAAAAATTATGTGATCAGATGATTCAACATCTTAAGATATGGCTCGAGGCGTCCATCAGAGCATCGAGAAAAGGGGAAAAGAATATCGAAGAAATGAAGATATGTGCGGCGATTATTAACCTCTTTCATCAGGTTAATGATTATTAATTTTTTTTTGTTTAATTTTGAATTAAAAAATAATTTTTCATGTATGTTTAGATCTCCGCCGCGAGAGAAAAATTTGTGGAACCATTGTTGGGTCTCGTGTTTAAGACTGAAAAAGCGATTATGATCGAACCCGGAAGTATACTTCGAGAACCTTTGCGAAAGTTTTTGAAGAAATATCCCGATCATACAATGGATTTATTACTCATCGAACGGAATATTCATGAAGACCAAATTTATAGATTTGTAAAGGTAATGATTTAATGATGATTTTATTATTATTATTATTATTATTAAATAATTGTTTATAAAAATAAATAAATTGTTTTTATCGTCTGTTTCTTCAGTTCCTATTAAAAGGAGATGATGGTTTAGTATTCCGTCAGACGGTGCAAAAGAATCCGCAGCGTCTCGTCAAAATGGCAATGGCCCCGGTACAAGTTCAGGAAAAGATCAGCATTCCCGCACCACAGCCTCCGCCACCACCGCCTCAAGTGCCGGGTGAAGCGGGACCATCAACACCTGTACCTCAATCACCACCACAGCCTCAAACAAAGATTGTTAATGTGACATATGAATTGCAATTTCAATCAATATTAATAACATCATTATTGGTAATACATGACGAGCAATGGTTTGCATCACAACAACAATTGGTTGCAACACTTAAACGAATATGGTGTTCTGATGAATTTCATGTTAAATATTCAGGTGCAGATTCAGTTGATTTTGTTCAATGGAAAGAGCCAAAACTTCTCGCGAAGTGTTTACTCAATTATTTCCAACAAAATCCAAGTGATATTGAATTGTTATTTCAACTCTTAAGAGCATTCATGGGACGGTATCTCTGTGAATTTGATTTTCTCCGTGAATTTCTTGAAATAACCGTCGCTAATAATTACACCATTGAATGGAAACGCGATGCATTCTTTAAATTCGTCGAAATATTTCATGATAATTCCTATCATCAGGAGCTAAAGGCAAAGATATTACAATATGTTATCATTCCCGCGTTTTCAATATCATTTGAACGTGGTGATGGTGAGAAATTAATTGGGGGTCCGCCCGCTCCTGAACAAGACAATCATGACAATTTAATAAGTGTCTTCATCAATCGTGTTATTGATCCGGATAATCCTTTCGGAATGTCCGATTCTGTGAGGATATTATTATTACAATTTTCATGTCTTTTGGTGGAACAAACATCATCGCATATTCATGATGCGGCAAACAAGAGACAGGGTAATAAATTACGTCGATTAATGACATTTGCATGGCCGTGTTTATTGGCGAAGAATTGTGTTGATCCCGCGACAAAATATCACGGACATCTTTTATTGGCGCATATTATTGCGAAATTTGCCATTCACAAGCGCATTGTATTACAAGTATTTCACAGTTTACTTAAAGCGTACGCTGTTGAAGCGCGTACTGTTGTGAAACAAGCGTTGGAAATACTCACTCCCGCGATGCCCCAACGCATGGAGGACGGTAATACAATGTTAACGCATTGGACAAAGAAGATCATTGTTGAAGAGGGACATACTCTCGCGCAATTGGTTCACATGTTACAACTTCTCGTGAGACATTATAAAGTGTATTATCCCGTCCGACATCATTTAATTCAACATATGGTCACATCTGTTCAGAGACTCGGATTCACACCCAACGCCACAATTGAACATAAAAAGATCGCCGTCGATCTCGCGGAGGTCATCATACGATGGGAATTACAAAGACTTCGTGAAGAACAGGGACAAGTTCCGAGTCCATTGATTAATATCAATGTTGACAGTCCAACACCATCGTCATCGAATCGTCCGCGATTATCATCCGGTGTATTGTCAGTTCCCGGAATTGGAAAACCAATGATTGTCGACAGCAATAAACCGATTGAAAAGATTCATATCGATGCGGTCGTGAACTTTTTACTGCGAATGGCATGTCACGTGAATGAAAGTGCAACAAGTGTTGGTGCTCCGGGGGAATTGTTGTCACGAAGATGTGTTCAATTGTTGAAAACGGCACTAAAACCGGATGTTTGGCCGAATGCGGAACTGAAGTTGGGATGGTTCGACAAATTACTTGCAACTGTTGAACAGCAACAGCCTAATTTTGGCAACATTTGTACCGCATTGGAATTGTTATGCTTTTTATTAAGCATTTTGCGCAAAGAAATGATATTAAACAGTTTTAAGCCTCTTCAGCGCGGTATTGCAATGTGCATGACATGCAATAATAATAATAAAGTCATACGATCTGTTCATAATCTATTATCACGATTGATGAGCATATTCCCGACTGAATCCACCACTTCCAATGTTGCCTCACGTCACGAAGAATTAGACGCTCTCTACACTCAAGTCTCTAAAGTCATTTTCGACGGACTTAATAATTATGAAAAATCAATTCAAATATCTCCATCATCACTCTTTAGCACTTTGATGATTCTTAAAGCAGCATGTGTCAACAATCCATGTTATATCGATCGACTCATTACACCTTTTATTAGAGTTTTACTTAAAATGTCACGTGATCATTTGACACCATCGAATCCTCCGGATTTATCAGCACCGATGAGTGCAGAATTATTAATATTAAGTTTGGATTTAGTTAAGAATCGTATCGGAGTAATGGGACAGGAGATGAGGAAAACGTTTATACATACAATACTATTGAATTTGATTGAAAAGTCATCGGATGCTAAAGTGATGAAAGCGATTACAAAGATGGTTGAGGATTGGGTTAAGAATAAGGGACCGTTCGGCGCAAATCAGGCACCGATTTTGAGGGAAAAAACAATACTTTTACAGAAAATGATGCTCAATATTGAGCGCCGTTTTCCCGATGATTTAGAATTAAACGGTCATTTTCTTGAACTTATTAATTTTGTTTATCGTGAAGAAACACTTAAGACCAGTGATTTAACACCGAAATTGGAACCGGCATTTATGTCCGGGTTAAGGTGTGTTCAGCCACAAATTAGAGCCAAATTTTTCGAAGTGTTTGATGCGAGTATGAGACGACGCATGCATGAGAGACTCATGTATATTGTCTGTTCACAAAATTGGGAAACGATCGGCCCACACTTTTGGATTAAACAATGCATTGAATTGTTAATGATTACCGCCGTTCCAACAATAGCAATACAAAGCGCTAATCCCGCGGCACTTCTTCCATCAGTAACTGCAGTGATTGGATTGGGGGATCAAAATGAAAAAGCGACATTTGCCAATTTAACACCCGAACAAATGGACGTTGATGTATCTCCTTTTGATAATACAAATCAAGATGAAGATATGGTCGATATTGAATTGAATCCTGAAGAATCTCGAAGTTCAGGAGCAATTGGAAATATGATTGATCCCTTAACTTCGAGTGTTTATGCTCCCGGCGTTGTGCGACGTCCGTCCACACCCTCTGACCCTAAACAACACTTGCAATTGGTGCTCAATAAACAGACGAAGTTTTTGGAAAGTTTACGCGACACTCGTACCGTCTCATTCTTAATGGCGATGTCCCAATTGTCTCATATGGACACGTCTTTAGCACAACATATGTGGATCCAATTGTTCCCACGAATTCATCGTATTCTCAGTGAAAAACAACAAAATCTATTATCATCTGAATTGGTTCCGTTTTTGTGCAGCGGAAGTCATGTTGTACAAAAGGATCATCATCCGAGTGCCATCGGCACTTTTATGGAAGCGGCATCACTGTGCTCACCTCCAATATCAATACGTCCGTGTCTTATGAAATATTTGGGAAAATCACATAATTTATGGCATCGCGCGGCACTATTATTGGAAAATTGTGCATTCGACAAACCATTGATGCAATCATTGGCCACGAGTGGATCAGCATCATCACAACCAAAATCAACACGTGCATCAACAACGAGTGATTATGACTTTGAACCGGGAACAGTGTCGTCATTATCTCCAACACAAGAGGCTCTCGATTCTCTCGCAGACATATATGAACTGCTGAAAGAAGAAGATCTTTGGTCAGGATTATGGCAAAAGAGAGCAAAATATGCAGAAACATTGATTGGGATGGCATACGAGCAACAGGGTTATTATGAACAATCACAGGGCGCTTATGAATTGGCGATGAGTAAAGCACGAAATGATTACAATACAAATCCTGCACCCGTTTTACTTCAGGGGGAGTATCGTTTATGGGAAAAGCATTGGATTAAGTGTTCAAAAGAATTGAATCAATGGGATCTGTTATTAGATTATGGTAATGCCAAAGGATGTGTGAATCCATTTCTCGTTCTCGAAAGTGCATGGCGTGTGCCAAACTGGAGTTTAATGAAAGAGTCACTGACACAGGTTGAGGCGAATTGTCCCAAAGAAGTTGCATGGAAAGTTGCACTTTATAAAGGATATAATGCCATTTGTAATAACGAAGAGCATAACTTAGCGGTTGTCGATAAAATGGTCGAATTATCAACTTCTTTATGTATTAAAGAATGGAGACGATTGCCGCATATTGTATCACACATTCATATAATCTTACTTCAGGCGGCGCAACAGATAATGGAGTTACAAGAGGCGGGACAGATTCATCAGGGATTACTTCCCGTTAATTTGGGGCGTACAACATCATTGCACGATATGAAAGCAATTGTTAAGACGTGGAGAAATCGATTGCCCGTATTGGCCGATGATCTCTCCCATTGGAGTGACATATTCACGTGGAGACAGCATCATTATCAAGCAATTGTAACACAATATGATGCTGCAAACGCTAATAACAGCACAAATCAGGCCGTTGCCGCTGCACTTTCTGCAACAGGACAGAGTGATCCTCAAACATCACATGCCATGCTCGGAGTACACGCATCGGCACAATCGATCATACATTATGGTAAAATCGCGCGAAAACATAATCTCGTGAGCGTATGTCTCGATTCATTGAATCGTATTCACACAATTCCGAGCGTACCAATTGTTGACTGTTTCCAAAAGATCCGTCAACAGGTAAAATGTTATCTTCAACTTTCAACAACAATGGGTAAAAATGAGTTACAAGAGGGTCTCGAAGTCATTGAATCGACAAATTTAAAATATTTTACTAAAGAAATGACCGCAGAATTTTATGCTTTAAAAGGTATGTTTTTGGCTCAAATCGGTAAATCGGAAGAGGCAAATAAAGCGTTCAGTGCCGCGGCACAAATGCATGACACATTAGTTAAGGCGTGGGCTCTTTGGGGTGATTATTTAGAGGCAATGTTCACGAGAGAACGATTGGAAAATCGTCAAATGGAACTCGGAATATCTGCCCTCACGTGTTACCTTCACGCGTGTCGACATCAAAATGAAAGTAAATCACGCAAATATCTCGCAAAAGTATTATGGCTTTTGAGTTATGATGATGATAAATTAAGTTTGGCCGAAGCTGTTGATAAGTATAACATCGGTGTACCTCCCAACAGTTGGCTCCCGTGGATACCGCAATTACTCACCTGTTTAGTCAGTAATGAGGGGAAATTGGGATTGAACATTCTCAGTCAAGTCGGACGTGTCTTTCCACAGGCTGTGTACTTTCCCATACGAACTCTTTATTTGACATTAAAAATGGAACAGAGAGAGAAGTTTAAAACAATGGCACCACTCACATCTGCTCCTACACCTGTACCATCATCATCAGCAACTAAACCCATTTTGATAACAAATGTTGCAGCTTCTGTACCATCAGCAGCACCTCCAACAACAGTTACAACTGATGCAGTTACTGCTTCACCATCACCATCACCATCGCCATCATCGACAATTGCCACACCTGTTACTTCATCATCTCAGCCTATTGTTGTTTCAGGAGATCGTATTCAATCCCAAACTCAATCACTATCGCAACAACAGGCACAGGCACAACCTGAACCGATACGCGCGACACAACCAATGTGGAGATGTTCACGAATCATGCATATGCAACGAGATTTACATCCGACAATATTATCATCATTGGAGGGGATCGTCGATCAAATGGTGTGGTTCAGAGAGAATTGGTATGAAGAGGTATTACGACAGTTGCGTCAGGGACTTGCGAAATGTCATGCGGTGGCATTTGAAAATCGTGCGAATGTCGCAGAAGCAACAGTGACACCGCACACATTGAATTTTGTGAAAAAATTGGTGTCGACTTTTGGTGTGGGAATAGAAAATGTCTCAAGTTCTGCATCTGCACCAACCTCTGTTACCACCACTGCATCTGAGTCTTTAGCTAAACGTGTACAATCGACATCACAGGATCCCGTATTCCAAAAAATGAAAGGTCAATTCACTGCCGATTTTGATTTCACTGCACCCGGATCCATGAAATTGCATAATCTCATCAGTAAATTGAAGAAATGGATTAAGATTCTTGAGGCGAAAACGAAATTATTACCAAAGTCAATGTTAATTGAAGAAAAGTGTCGATTTTTAAGTAATTTCTCACAACAAACAGCGGAAGTTGAATTACCGGGAGAGTTCCTTTTGCCAAAACAAAACCATTATTATGTTCGTATCGCACGTTTTATGCCGCGCGTTGAAATTGTCAGTAAACATAATACCGCCGCACGAAGACTTTACATTCGCGGTCACAATGGAAAGATATATCCATATTTAGTTGTAAATGATTCGTGTCTGAGTGATGCGCGACGTGAGGAAAGAGTTCTTCAGTTGCAACGACTTTTGAATCATTATTTAGTAAAACAAAAGGAAACCGCAAAACGATTCTTAAATTTCACCGTTCCTCGTGTTGTCGCAGTGTCTCCACAGATGAGATTAGTCGAAGATAATCCTTCATCCATTTCATTACTTGACATTTATCGACAACGAATTAATTATCTTCGACGAAGCGCCGAACATGACGCACCCATTGCCCGATATTACGATCGATTGGCCAATGTACAGGCACGAGGATCACAGGCGAGTCATTCCGTCCTCAGAGATATTTTGAAGGAAATTCAATCAACAATGGTCCCTGTTTCATTGTTGAAAGATTGGGCCGCACAAACATTTCCCGGAGCCACTGAATTATGGACCTTTCGTAAACAGGTAATGAATAATTATCAATTGTTGATGATTATTGTTATTCTTTTAATGATTATAATGATTTATAAATAA
>JAQIWM010000294.1:0-10822 GCA_034695285.1 Eniochthonius minutissimus | reverse complement strand
CTATTAAATTTTCAAGAATATTAATGTGGTACATTATATCTTCAATTGATTTAACAGCTAGATGATTAAATGATTGCGTAGTAGCAAAAGACGGTTGATTATTAGTTGTTTGTGCTGTTGTACTAATTGATTGTAAAGTAATAACTGATTTTGTATTAATTAATTGTTTAGTAGTAAATGAATTTTCAAAGCTAGATGATCCTGTAGTAAATAAATTTTAATTATTAATTAATACTCTACAAATTTATTGTTAAGTATTGTACTAAAACAACAATAATATATAAATAAATACTTATATTTTTAATATAAATTGTAAAACTTATCATTATCACATGAAACTTACTTAAATCACATTTTTTAATTTCATTGAACATATGAATAATAACAACAATATATAAAACTAATTTATTCATTTTAAAAACTTAATTTTAATACTTAAGTTGTTTAATACTAGAAAATCAATAAAAAATATATACTTAATTTATAGAGTAAATATATTTATATTCAGAATATTTAGGGCGTATTACTGATAAAAGTTTGACCTTAAATTATTTTTAAATTACCGTATTTGACCTAATAATTCCTCTCTACCAATTAAATCCCCACTAAATTTTACAACTTTAAATACTAACTGATATTCTAGAGTATCTATTATAATCAAAAAATTCTTTGAATTCCTTGATTTAACATTTTTTTTAACAATAAAACGCATGATATATTAGATCACAACAATTTAAAGTGTACATTTGTTAATGTAATACAAAATCTACATATTGTGTATGAAATTCATATCATCTAAGAATGTTATTCCTTAATCTTTATCATGTACTTGAATATGTTATTTATTTATCTTTTAATTAATGATAGAAAATAATTTACTTATAAAAACATTCTTTATGCGTCTTTATTCAGTGTTCAATTATTTAAATAGCATCACATACCTTTGATTAATTATTATTAAAAAAAATAAAAATGAATACTTTTAAAATTTATTATAATCATTTTAATTAATTTATAAATCAATAAGTTATTTTATTATCAATATAAAGAATATACTAATGTAATTCAATTATTAAGGTAATATGCATATGTATAATATTTTGTATTAAAATATTTATATTTTAATAATTTTTACTAAATTTATTAAAATTTAATTTAATTAATATTCTTAAATTGTTGTGATGACAATGTATAGATTGTTGCTTGAAAATGAGTTTTTTAACATACATTTTTGCAATCACATTTCGGGCCTTTGGATTTAATAATATATTGATAATGAAGATTAATATACCCTTTAAATTAAAAAAAATAGATATTAGAAACTTAAAAATTAATAATATAAATATAACTATTAAAAATATAGCGCATAAAATAACATTGTATTACGATTAATACAATATATTACATGCACTTTTTAATATTAGTTTTGATAAAAAATTAACAAATACTTACTTACTTACATGTGACCCGATGAATAAAATTGCAAAAACAGAGCCAAAATTATAAATGTATAAAACATAACATATCAATGTTAATCCCATTGATACAATTAATGATATAAATCCACAAAAATATATTTTTGTCCATTGTTGAGCTTTTAAAATTTCTCGTATTTTTTCTTTGTTTAATTGTTTTTTCAATTATTATTATTACTTTTATTAAATTAATTGTTTAATTGTTTAAAAATACCTCACTATTTTTTGAACTTAAAATACATTTTATATGTACATTTTTTTTTGTAAATAAACGTATCTTATCATTAAACAAAATAGTAAAATCCGGTTCCGCAATTCCTTAATGTATATGTAAACTATAATTTATATTTATGCACGTGCAAAGTTATGACAAAATATCAAAATTTTAATAATGTTCATTATGATATATTTACAATGATAATGTTTGAGAAAAATCATAATACTTAAAGAACAGAATTTTATTTTTACCTTTATACTTATTCTATGCATGATTTGTTTTAATATCCTTAAATGTATTAAGTTCCGTGTTTAATCAATGAAAAGATATAATTAAATCTTTTTTTTCAACACTCAAAAAATTACAATAATAAAAGATTAGTAATCATTGATTACAATGTAAATAAACGGTAATATTTTATTTTAATATCTTATTCATCAATGATAAGTTATTCAAATAATTAATAAAATTATAAACTATCTTTGTGCATTGGCACTTTAATTACTAGTGATATTTATTTATGTTTCCATTGTCGAATATATCGATTAATAAATAATAAAACATAATGCAATTCTTTTAAATCTTTATTAATTATAATTTTTATTTAGTTTCTATCATAAGATTAAAAGAATATAACAAATTATTAAATAGTAATGCACATGAATACTAAAATTAATTAATTATAATTATAACATAATCATAACAATTTTTTAATAAATATAAAACTTTCTTTCTTATACATTAATAAATATTCTATTTACATAAAGTAAAAATAATCCTAATACATAATTTATATTGTATAATAATTTATAAATTAACAGTAAAACATAAAATAATTGTAAGTTTTAAAATAATAATGATGTTTATTAACTCACTTTATAAGTAAATGCAATAATAAATGTCGCTTTTAAATTTATCTAACATCTAATTGTTAAGATTGATTTGTAAAATTATTAAAATTATTAAATGCAATATGTTTTTTATTTAATCAAATTTTAATTTAAAAAATTATTATTATTATTATTATAAAACTATTTTATAATTTCATTTCACTGATAAAAGGTGCCGTTGTCTCTGAGATAAATATACCTGTGTTATTATTATAAAAGGAACTATTACTATTACAAGTATATTAATCATCTATATAAATATAATCAAAAAACTTTATAAAGTCACTAATTATTAAATAATAACTTAAATTTTTCTTAAATATAATTTAATAATGAAAATTATTATTTTGTTAATATTAATAATTAGTGTCGCAAATGCGGGTAAATTATAATTTCATATTTTTAATTAATTACAATTAGTAATTTACTTTAAAAAATTAATTATAATTAAAGCAATCTTAACATGGGACGAATTTTCAAATGCGGTACAAACATTTGGTCCCCCGCCACGAACAGATCAATACAATGCGTTTAATAATCGTATCACTAGTGCCGGTGGAATTACCACCAAATTAGAGGCCGCAATGTTTTTAACACAAATACTATGGGAATCAATTGGGTTAAAGTATAAACGGGAATTGCATTGTGCCGACGGATGTGTCGGAAACCCGGGGTATGATAACTCTGTTGGTGTACCGGGCAAAGTGTACTATGGTCGTGGTTATATTCAACTAACACATAGTTACAATTATAAAGCAGCATCATTTGCATTATTTGGAGATGATCGACTAATTAAAAATCCGGATCTAGTTGCGGATAATGAAGACGTTGCATGGGCTACTGCCTTTTGGTATTGGAAAATCCATGTACATAATGTTAATGGTGTTGCACAAGGATTATTTGGAGCTACTACTAATGCAGTTATTGGAGCTTGGGAGTGTAAAGATCATGTACAACGGGGACATCAGAGATTTGAACTTTATAAAAGAGTACTACAGGCAGTGAATATAAATCCCGCAACTGCTAATGAACATGGATGTTATAATTAATTTTATCATTAAAATTAATAAATAAATCATTTAATTTTAATTAAATAAGTACTTTATTTTATTTATCTATAAAAGTTATAAGATAATTACAATACATACGTGTGTATAATTATTGTTTTTCTTTAATGGTATAACATCTGTTAGCTTCAGTATGATAATAAATAATTATAAATCCTGTTAAATATACTATTAAAATGTATCATATATAAACAAAATTAAATTATTAATTAAATATTAATCAAAATTATAATAAAAAGAATATTTAATTAATAAAAAAAATTTTATTATTTTGTTAAAAAAAAGTTTACAATATAATAAATGTAATATTTGTTATTGCAATTAATGCGACGATATTGGAAATAACTACAGCTGCAAGTAATTCATTAATAATTTTATATTAGTATTTATAAATTATAAAAATATTTTAAAATGCAGATATTTTCAAATATTATAATGTACTAATGCTTTTGAATTTGTTTTAAAATTTATAAATAATCATTAACAATTTTAGATGATAAATATTTTAATTAAAAAGACATTCTTTAGGCATCTTTAAACTATGTTCAATTATTTAAATTGCATTATATACCTTTTGAGTGAATATCATTAAAAAAATGAATAAATTTTAAAATTAAAAACATTTTATTTAACTTTTATAATATTTTGACATAATTATCGTTATAAAGAACCATTATATATTCATGTAATTCAGTTTATTATAGCAATATATACTAGTATTATCTTAATTTAAAGTATAAATATTTTAATAGTTTTTATAATATTTATTAAAATTTAATTAAATTAATATTCTTAAATTGCTGTGATTACAATGTATACATTGTTGGTTGAGAATGAGTTTTTTCAACATACATTTTTGCAATTACATTTCGGGCTTTTGGATTTAATAATATATTGATAAAGTAGATTAATATACCCTTTAAATTAAAAAAATATATATCAGAAACTTACAAAAAAATAATAAAATAATAATTAAAAATATAAAGGTGCTCGGATCAATATGAGACTTTATTTATAAATCAATATCGTTAATTGTTAAATTTCTCACTTTTTCCACACAGTTACACTGACTATTGATGCATATTTTTTACTATTTAAAAAGTTTATAAATGCAAGCAATAAAAAATTCTGCACACTTTTCCCGAACCCACTTTAAAACTGATTTTTATCTCATTTTTGTCATTAAAGCAAATTCCGCTAAATGAGGTTTTTAATTATCTGAAAATAAATTAGTAATAAAATTGGTAATAAATTAAGATCAAATCTGAATCATATGTGAGATGCTGAATTATTATTTTTAGGCTAATTAAAAACCGCATTTAGCGGAATTTGATTTAGTGACAAAAATGAGATAAAAATCAAAGTTTAAAAGTGGGTTCGGGAAAAGCATCCAGAATTTTTTAATGCAGGCATTTATAAACTTTTTTTATTAGTGTAAAATGTGCGTCGATAGTCAGTATAATTTTGTAGAAAAAGTGAGAAATTTAACGATTAACGATATTGATTTATAAATTAAGTCAATCATGTGAGCACTGTAATATAATACATAAAATAACATTATATTAACGTAAATAAAGTATATAACTTGAATTAGTTAATAATAGTTAAAAAATATTAAAATCACTTACTTGTGACGCGTTTATCGCAATGAATAAAATTGCAAAAACAGAGTCAAGATTATAAATATACAAAACATAACATATTAATGTTAATCCCAATAATACAATTAATAATGTAAATTCATAAATCCACAAAAATATATTTTTGTCCATTGTTAAGTTTTTAAAATTTCTCGTATTATTTCTTTGTTTAATTGCTTTTTTTCTAGTTATTACTAGTATTATAAAATTAATAACAGTAATCACAGACGCAGGTCCTATCAATGCCCAACTCTGATATGTATGTTTTGATGATGATAGCCAATCGCTAATTACAGGTAATATTAAAGTTTTATTAATATTAAAAATTTTGCAATTATTTAATTGTATTATTAATTTTTTATTTACAAAGGTTTTGATCGTGTGATCGTTTTGATCGTGTCTGGATATATGATCTTTGATTGATCAATGATCATAGTAATTTGTAACACCACAAATGGTATACCATAACCTATTAAATAAAGCCACAACTGTCTAATTTGTTTATCAAATGACATCACAATAATCATTTGATATAAATAATGTCCTTCAATTAGTGACCACATAAATGTTGCTAATAAACAGTACAACAATACAGTGGACATGATTCTGCACGATATCTTTATAAAAAAATTAGAATTATTATTATTAACAGGTAAATTTAGTAATTACCTGACACTATGAACCAACGCCCGATTTTCTAAATTTAATGACTGTTCCTTAATAAATTTTATATACAAAATTTTTAATGAAATGTTTATACTAAAATAGAGTTTAAAAATGTAATTGTTCACTGTATACATTTTTAATCTTTTAACACAATGTTAATTTGAACTTTTGTCATAACTCTAAGATAACACAAGTGTATACAGTAAATTATTTCTTTTTCATACTCTATTTTGGTATAAACATTTTATTAATTTTTAATAATTTAATTTAATAATTTTGTAACTAAAATTTATTAGGGAACAGCACTAAATTTAAAAAATCGGGCGCCGGTTCATAGAATTTGGTTATTCATGCATTTTAATAAAATTTATTTAAGTTATTATTATTTAAAATTAATTTTTTTACTTACACTTTTACTTTCATTCATTTCAATAATTATAATATTAACAATTATAAGACACACGCACAAATTACAAGTGATTGTACTTCTTCTGTTACGTAATGATTTTGCAAAAGTTAGAAATGCAATTGTTAATATCAAACCGATGATTGATAATGAACAAAATGCAATCACGGTTATTGATTTAATAGGATCATTGTCATTTTGATTTTCCATTAATACCAAAAGATTTGTTAAATTTTTATTACGTTTTAAATTAGTTAATATTAATAAATCATTAATTAAAATTTACTTTTTACTGTTAACATTATTAATAAAATGAAAATAAACATATTTATATGCTAAATTTTAAAGAGCATATTATTGATAAAATTTTAACCTTCAATTATTTTTGAATTAAAAACATTATTTATCTCTAAAAATCTTTCTGTATGTTTATTTTAAACAATACAAGTGAGCATATATAATTAACAATTTAAAATGTACAAATATTAAGTAATACGAAAGAAATTCTATGAATTATTTATGAAATGTTTATCATTTAAGAATATAAATCCCTTACTTGTACTTAAAAATGTAATTTATTTATCTAGTTTCTAATGATTAACATAAGTAGTTTGGTTTAATCCTGAGAAAATATAAATCTTTAATGTTACCGCAATTCCGGTTATTGAGTCTGTGATCTAATTTAAGTATTATTTTTATAATTTAATAATATTTTAACTCGAAACTTTCAAGTGGCTATTATATTACAATTTAATTTACGTTTTTTATGAATACATATGTTATACAGTCTATCCTTATATCTATTTAACATTTGTATTAAATTTTACAAAATTTTGATGTTTTGTATTGATTTACTATTTATTTACGTAATAACTTTTGTATCATATAATAAAAATATTTTTAAATAAATTTGTTAAAAAATAATTTAACAATTAATTTTTTGTAATTCAAACATTCAAATATTTCGTAGAAATTTAACAGTAATTTATTAAATAGAATTGAATATCTTTTAAATTGTGAATTTAAGTAATGCTATTTTATTTTTCGTAAAAATACTTTTAATTAAAAATGTTTTTGTCAAATTTACCACGTTTAAAAAAATAAAAAATTAAGGAAAATATGCAAAAATTAAAAATAATATATAAAAAATAATTTTTGAAAATTTTTTTAGTCAGAAATAATGTAAATGTAAAATATTTTTAAATTTGAATATAAAAAATTATAAAGATTAATACATTTACATATGCTTACTATTTTTATAAGTTTAATAATAATGCATTTATTGTTGTTTAAAGATACCTCATTATCTTTTGACCTTAAAATACAGGTTATATGTAGAACCTTTTGTAAATACACGTATCTTATCATTAAAGAAATAAAATTAAAATCCTGTTCTGTAATTCCTTAATGTATATGAAAACTTAAGTTTATATTTATGCACGTGCAAAGTTATAACAAATAATCAATAATTTAATAAAGTACATTAAAGTTTAATTTCCAATGACAATTATTGGGAAAAATTAAAAAACTTAAAGAACAGGATATTATTTATATCTTTTTATTTATCATAAGCATTAATTTGTTTTTATATTATTAAATGTATTAAGTTCCGTGTTTAATCTATGAAAAAATTTAATTAAATCAACTTTTTTAACACTCAAAATATAATAATACTAATAATAGTAATCATTGATTACAATATAATGTAAATAGTAATTTTTTATGTTAGTTCCTTATTCATCAATGATTTTCAAATAATTAATAAAATCAGAGTTCATCTTTGTTCATTTACTAATGATCATTGTTCAATTACTAATGGTATACATATAATGATATTTATGCTTATATTATTGATTATATATTAATATATAAATAAAAAATAAAACAATGCAATTCTTTGAGATATTTATTAATTATAATCTTTAGTTAGTTTCTTTAATCTTTAATTAGTTTTTATTATAAGATTAAAAAATTTTAACAAGTTATTAACAAGTAATACACATTTAATATTGAATATTAAAATTTATTATAATTATTTATTATAACATAAATCTAGCAAAAGTTCAATATAATATAAAACTTTTTAATAATTTACAGTAACATTATGCTTCAATAATAAAATATAAAATAAATTTTTAAAATTCGATTAAAAAGCGATTATGCATAATTGCATAACTTACACTTATATATATAATTTTAATAAAATCCCCAAAGACCCTAAAGACTTATTTTTGTTCAGCATATTAAAATAATAATTTTTAATAGCAATTTTCATTACACATTTTAAGTTATACACTAACTAAAGACAATGAATTTATATTATTTCATAAATATTCTATAAATAAAATTTAATTTAATTAATATGCGTTAATTGCTGTGATGACAATGTAGATATTGTTGCTTGAGAATGAGTTTTTTAAGGTACATTTTTGCAATTACATTTCGTATCTTTGGATTTAGCATTATATTGATGATAAAGATTAATATACACTTTAAATTAAAAAACAAAATACAGTTTAGATTTTAAAAATATCATAATCACTTACTTGTAACCCGTTTAGCACAATAAATAAAATAGCAAAAATAGACCTAAAATCATAAATATTCAAAACATAACTATCAATGTTAATCCCAATAACACATTATATAATAAAAATCCATTTATCCACGTATATGTGTTTTTGTTAAGTGTTGCGTAAATAAAATTCATTGTGTATGCTCTTTGTTTACATGCTTTTTTAATTGTTATTAGTACTATTATGAAATTAATAAGAATAACCATAGTTGCAAATCCTACCAATAACCAAATATAATAAGTATATTTTGATACTGATATCCAACATTTAAATAATAGATAATGTGTTATTTTAAAAATATTTTATTAAATTATTTATTTTTTTATTTACAAGAATATTGATTCTAAAAATTGAATTGAAGTAATAATCCTTATAGTAATTACTAACACCACTAATGGTATACCATATCCTATTAAATAAAGCCATAACTGTCGAATTTGTATATCAAATGACACCACAATAATTATTTGATACAATTGATGTCCCTCAATAAGTGTCCACATGAATGATGCTAATAAACTGTACAACAATACAGCGGATATAATTATGCATAGTATCTTTTAAAATAATTAAATTTAAATTTATTAATGTTTTAAAAAATACAGACATTATTTATTGTTTATTATTAATAAAATATTTTATAAAGTTATTATTACCAATTAATTTACTTACATTTTTAGATTCATTCATTTCAAAAAGCATAATATTAACAGTTAAAAGACATATGCATAAATTACAAGTGATTGTATTCTTTCTGTTACGTAATTCTTTTACAAGAATTAGAAATGCAAATGTTAATAACAAACAAATTATTGATAACGAACGATTTACTATTAAAAGTTTTGATTTTATAGTATCATTTCTTTGTTGACCCGAAATGAATTAACATAATTTTCATGCGTTAATTTTAAATATAAATAAAAGAATTTTAAATAATAATAAACATTGTGTTATAAACTAAATTACTACACAATTAAATAACACTTTTGCAACGATACTCTCATTTTCTGTGTTCACTTTTTTTGTGCCCATTATCAACGATTATCTCAATATTACATGAGTTATAATTTGGTTGTGCTGCTAATGGTATAACGGCAGCGGCGGCGGAACTATTATCAGTTTGAGGTTCGCGATTATATCGTTGACCATTGTTTCGCCGCAGAATAAACAAATCCGATATGAAATATGCCATGAGTACTGCAACAATGGTACCATTAACATGACCCGTGAGTACATCACTCCAATGGTGTTTATAATCGGATATTCGACTCATTCCCGTGTAAAACGTGAGATACAAACAAAACGCTTGTAACAGGGGCTTAATTAATCCGACGGTACTCCATTTGAGGCGAATTTGAATATAAATCGCTAAATACAAGAGGCAGACCGTGCTGAACGACGCGTGTCCGGACATAAACGAAAGATGCGCGTCTCTTTGTAATTGATCACTAAAATTGTGATTTGTACACTCATAATCAGTGAAATATATGAATGGATAATTAAGACAAATCTTCACCGATTCCGGACTTGAGTCTATAATTTTACTCGATAATAGACCCCCGATTATCCGTGGACGACAGACAGCGATAAAGTGCGGTCGAAGACGTCCGATCGTATATTTAGCAATGTCTGTGATCAGCTGCGAACAGAGTGCACCGAATACAAAGGGTACGATGCGACAATACAATTCCCAAAACAGATATGAAATTGGTATTGTTGTACGTGACGTATCTCTTAATCTCATGTACCAACCGATTTCAATTATTGTTATCACAAATGCAGGAATGAGTGTCGAAAAACAATACAGAATCACATTGGTAATTGTATTCTCACGATACGGATATCGCAGTGATTCATCATCACAATTAAATCCGCGATTATACGG
>JAQIWM010000293.1:0-10823 GCA_034695285.1 Eniochthonius minutissimus | reverse complement strand
ATATTAGACACAAAACATGAAAATAAATAAATAATCATCGATGTCGTTTATAAAAAGTTTAACTTTAGCTGAAAATTTTCATTCTGTAACATTTTTTATTTAAAAATTCTATACGATCATTTTTTTAATTTAAAGTTTTAAAAATATTTTCAATTTTTATATATCTAATTTTTTAATTTTTAATGTTTCTGCTCCATACCGTCATACTACATTATCGAACTCTTTGACTGCAGTATCACTTCTCATGACTATTCGACACACTAGTAATGCTTCATCATCAAACTTTGATGAATTCAAATTGAAATACGGTGTAATATTTCAATAAATATTCATTACGCTATTAATGTTAAATTAATGTTCCCATCGATTTGTCCGTATTTTAAGGTACTAGTTTGATATGCTTTATGGGATGAATGTACACAAATACAAAAAAAGAAGTATTTGTTTTTAGTGATTTTTTCTCTTTTTTTTGACGTCGCAAAAAACAAAGTGTGTCTTTTGTTCTTTAGTTTGTACCTCACTCTTTTCATTTCAATCGGTAATGAATCTGTCATCCTTAAAATTAGCTCCAATCTCTAGTACACAGCAAATCCCATCAAATATATATAAATACCTTACGATTGTCGCTTCAGTTGATCCCAATACCAAATGTAAATATTAGTTTAACATGTGTCATGATGATCATAGTGAAGCGCTACATAATGATTGAAAGAAATTGTGTTAAAAATAATACCCTCAAAAAAACAATGATATTACTAGAAATACACAATGAATATACTAGAAATATACGATCATTGTATTTTACTTTCATTACACATTCAATTCATGAGCTAAAGTTTTCGTGAGATAAATAAAATGGGATGAAACTTTTGCTATTTACTAACATTTTTTAGTTTTACGTGTATTTTTACTCATTAACTAAGGAATAACGAACAATATACAACAGTACAACAATGCACTAATGTATTACGTGCAAAGTCTTTACACTGTAGTAAAGTATAAAGCAATTTTAATAACACGAATACTTAAGAGATTTAAGCCCTTTTGGGATTAGAGTACAATTGCTTCTAATATATTGTTGCACATTATTATTATTATTATTATTATTTTTATCATCTCTAAATTTGCATTAAATTTTCTCATTCACTTTCCCTTTTTATTCATTTTCTAGTTGTTCATCAGTCATATAAAATCCAAGTTTACGATGAGTTTGTGATCAGTGATAACACAGCAGTGTTGAGATGTCAGATTCCGACATTTGTCAAAGAATATGTGAAGATTATTTCATGGCTCAAAGATGATAATGTTATCGTTACATCATCATCACCTAAAGGTAAGAGTCAACATTACTGAGGATGACAAAAAATATTCACGCGATTTTAATGCATTAAAAATGATAGAATGTTACATTTTCTTCTCACGTTATGATACAAATGTAAATTTTTTTAAAAAAAATTCAAAGAACAATGTAATTAACTTTATTGAAAGTGTGAATATTATAAAATACATATATTTATTACATATTTATTAATTAGAAACTATAAGAAATTATAAAATTAATAAATAACTAAATAGTTTTATTACATAATTTCATTTTTGAGTACTTTTTGTAATGAAAAAGTATTCCCAAATTTTTTGCACGAACTTTGAGCTAATGATATTGACGCATTTTATAAAATGGAACTAGTCTTAGACCTGTATGTTAAAATAGAAAATGAATAATTTAATTTAACAAAACTAATTAATTGATACTTAATTTAAGAGGTTTGATAAATAAAAATCTTTTTGTTGTATGTATAATGTATTAGGATCATAGAAAAAGGATCAGACACTATACTGATACTAATCAAATTAATTGTCTTTAATCTTTAGTGTGTGTATCTTTAATGTTTAGTTTTTAAAGTAAACCTCTTTCTTTGTCTTCTACTTTTATAGTGATGTTAACTATCATTACCCCTCTTTAATCTTACTCACGATTACAGAGTATTGTAGTTTATGCCTTTAACTATACTGTGCTTAATTAACAGTATTATTATTATTATAAAGCCTGAGAGGGAATAAAAAATATGCAACTAATCATTTTGTAGCATCTTATAATGCTAGTGATAGAAAAAATTGCATAAAAGAATTTTATAATAAAGTATATGAGTCATATACTGGCGAAGTATTATAAGAAATTATAAAGACGAACGCATAATTATAACTTTGGACAATTTTTTACCTTAAAATTCAAAATTACACTAAACTATAGTTAACATTGAAATAAAGTGTTAATAAAATTATATTTTTTTCTCACACTTTTTTATGTGATCTCTTTTGTGAACATATTTCACACAATTTAGTGAATTTTGTCGGGCGTTTTGTGATAATTAGACTCTGGTGCCAGTGAAAGCAATTCTCATTGATTTTAAAAGTTGTTCCATAAAAGTGAACTAAACCTAAGCACACATGCAGTAACTGTGTACTTCAACTATAAACTTTAAATCATTATATAGTGAGAAAAGAGAACACTGAGAGAGAGTGAAAGTATGATACTATTATACGAAAGATCTCATGTGAAATCTGAGACTTTAAAAGTACTATAAAAGTATAAAGTATTTCGTGGATGCAGCAAATCGCAGAAATCTGCTCTCTCTCTCTCTCTCTTGCTTTGGTAGTGGTAGTAGCTACTAGAAGCAGTAAAAGTGTAAGAATTGAGATCATCTTCATTAATCACTTTTCCTCTGTTGTAACATAACACAGTGAGTTATATATGTATGAATAGGATGCGGGAGTGGAGATGCTCCTCTATGTAGATGCGGATGGAGAGTGAACTCATTGCAGGATCAGCATCTACATCACCATCGAGTGATCCTGCAGCATCTAACGCTAGTGATCTTCATTTATCTCACTTATCTCTGTCAAAATATGATAAATTTTGTATATGCCGCTTTTGTAAAGATGAAAACTGTAAAAAAGAAATGAGCATTGATGGGGGTGGAGCTGAACGTGGATCATGTGAGGAATGCGATGCTATATTTTCTGATACTAGTGATAGTGAAGAGAATAAGTTAAAGAATAGAAGTATGAAATGAATGGAATGGATACCACAGTTGTACAGCGGTAGTAACACACGAGAAATGATAAAGAAAAAGAAAAAAGATCAATTCATAGAAATAGTTTCACTAGTAATAGCGATAGGGTCCAATAAGTAATTCAGTAGTGACCACCATCCGTTGGATAGAAAAAGAGTGATATCTTTTTGGACTCTCAACGGAAGTAACTCTGAAACAGTTCTGAAATGATCCTTTTTCACACCAAAAAGTTTTATCGTTTTTCGTGACTTATAAATACAATGAACCAAATGGTGATGTACTATTGGGTCTTTTTCGGTACTATTTTGGTCCTCGCATCATATACTTTTACTAGAACTCCATTGACTTTCGATTGCTCTGATGGTCTCAAAGACGATCACTGGTATCAGAAGCGATCACTGTGCAAAAAAGTAAAAGTTAGCAGCGGTGTGATCATTGGGATCACATCTCAGGGGAGACATTATAAGTTACTGCTCAGAAGGGTATTGTATGGTATTGTTAGTGAATGCGAATCACCATTGTATTGAGAGTATATGAGGGTATTATGTAAGGGTATGTGCGTGTGTGTGTCTCTTTGACAATGACATACTCAACTGTTTTGTAATGCTAATTTGATGCAAGTGACAGAAAAGGGATGAGAAAATGTGTTGTCTATTGCAATGTATACCATGGCTTTAGTATATGCAATAGTTTAAGTTTTAGGATAGTTTTAGTTCTGAGACTAGGGATGCGATGCGTTGCGATGTGAACCGATGCGCGAAGAGAATAATAAAACTTATGTAATCCATCATGAGAGTGGACGCCTTAGGGCTTGAGACACATCGATGATTAATCGCAGTGATATAGTGTGTATCACACTACCATTGGCAGCAAATAACTAGGACTTGAGACTAAGGAAAAGAGAGAAGAGGAAAGAGGACAGAATGAGTGAGGCACTAATGGACTCGTGACAATAGATGTTCATGTTCATGTGTCTGTCGTCATGTTTCACCAGTAATTTTGAAATATTCATTAACCGGAAAAACTTTAATACTATTCGAGTGGGAAATGATGAATCTTATGTCAGAGGGTGGCACTGATGAGAATTTCTCATAAGATACTAGCACTTGTTACTACTATACAAATAAATCTGTGGATGATGTTTTGTTTTATTTGTCTAAAGAAATTGAATTATTTATTATCACAAATAATTTATAGTATATTTTCATCTCAATTTTATTTGTTTTATTGTATTTGATTTATTATCATTATATTTATACTTAAATGTTAAATTCAAATGTTTTGTATTATTTTATCAAATAAATTAATTTCATATTCATTATCATGTAAGAATTAATTTAATAATTAAATATAACATTATTAATTTTTATTTAACTTCAGTATTTATTTACACTTTATTATTTACATTTTTTGAGGATGCAAAAAACGTAAATGAAAATAAAACTATCAATAAACTATAATAAACTATCAATATCAATATCAATAACTATAATAAACTATCAATAAGCACAAATATATTAATTTAATAATTAATTTTCATTTGAACTAGTGAACAAATTTTAGCGTAAACAAAAAACTAAAGTTAACGCGTATGATTTATTTGAAATTAGTTTTAACTTTTTAATAAATTTTTATCAATTGCACGTCCAAATCTATATTCATATCAATGTCCATACCCATGTTAATATCCAATCGAATAAAATGTTATAACATCATTTAAAAATGTAAAAGATGCGATGCCCCTTCACTCGTGCTTTCCACGAATGCAATAAATTGTTATGGTGAAGCGGCATTAGAGTATTGCCTCTCAAACATTGTAGCATTTCAAATGAAATACCATATTGAAGTATTGTAACATTTGGCACTAACTTTTTCTCATAACTTTTAAAGCCACGAGAGCCCTAAAAAAAGAGAACAGACGAATATATATATTCTTAAACTAGAAACTAGAATCGTCATGTCCCCGTTCATTTTGATTTTCATTGCGTTGCGGCAGAGTCCCGTTTTAATATTAAAAGTGAGAGTGAAAATGAAAATTCGTGACGTTTTTCATTTTCTATTTCGATTCTCATTCTGCAAAAGGGACATTTGTACTCATATACAATATAAAAAAAAATACTTTACCAAAAGGTACACACTGCAAAGCAATGATCTCTCATAGTTGAACACAAATTCCCGCGGGGTAATGGCAAAGGATGAATAACATTTTTCTGGCACTAGGAAGAGGATTCTTTCCCCCTTCAAAAAAGAGATGGTCTTAGAAGCGACAGCAAAAGGAAGACTCCAATTTCGGTTCATATACCATACTGCAATACTAACAGATGCTGTGTGTATGCGTTTATGCTTCAGGTCGATTTTCTCTTTCTTTTTTCTATTCCCTCGTACTTTTTTCTTATATATACATGTGATGTTCACTTTGTACTATGATCATACTGTGCTCGCGTTGTTCCTTTTACCGAACATTACATTTAACTTTCGCCGATTGACTTCAACAATTTCCCGACCGCCTTTTGCGCTTTTATACCATTTATACCAATTACTAGTGAACTGACTTTAAGCGAGAGGATATAGAGAGAATGAAAGTGAGAAAGAGGAGAGAGTGTGCACAACTCATTTAGTTGATGCAGTAATTGTTTCCCGTGATCTCTCATTTGCTCCTTTTGCACCTTTAGGCGCAACACACATAACATCCCAACTCATTTCCGTAGTTTTTGTTAAATCAACACTAGTTCACATACAATAATAGACACACATTTCCCTTTTAGCAGAGTATTCCATTTTACTATTTGCACATTCACATGCTTTCGCGCACACATTTTAGTAATTGAGTTTAGTTTTAGAAAAATTTATTAAAATTAATAACTCATATCCGGAGGTTCTTAGAACTTTTTTGGTTCTTTATTTAGTAATGAGTATTAATTTATATTTTGCTTCATTTATATTTTATTTGATTAATTAATTTAATTTTGAGTAATGATAAATACGAATGTTTTTCATAAAACAATTTATCTCTTGAGAATATACAGATGAGAGTATGAATGAAAATAGTGATGGGGATGAGAATGGGGATGCGGATAAAGAATATTTTTTATATTTATTAATAAATATAACATTTATGTTTATAATGCATTATAACGTGGAGCATAATATTGTTGTGTCAATATTATTATAATAAATTATATTATAGCATACTATCACTTAAGTTTATCCACAAATTCAATGAACTCATTTATATTCTTAGGTATGGGCCGTTATTTGCTGCTTTCGAGTGGTGAATTGTATATAAGAAACGCGTCGAAATCAGACATTGGCTCATATCGTTGTCAGACGCGGCATCAGCTTACTAATGAAGTGATCACAAGTGCCATCGCAGGCCGATTAATAGTAACGGGTAAGTGGAGATATAATAGTAAATTATCTCTGTAGTTTTTTTTCGCTGGGATTGGAAATGAGATGAGATGAGATAAGATAAAAAATCGCTGCTATAATAAGATCTTATAAAAAATGCTACAAAAGGGTTCTCAAATGATACGCGTTCTCATTGCTTATAGTTGTGATACTAGCAACTTTGCAGTGTAAGTTATTTTTCTCACTTTCACAGTGCAACTATAAGCAGTGTGCTGTGCAACTTTTTTGCAGCTCTTTTCGCTAGTATCAAGTTTCTTCCTCATGACCAATTTGATGGTGAAAAGCTGCAGACTCATTCATCAAAATTAACTTCAATTATCCCCTCTTTCTTCTTATGCCATTACTCTTTTTTTCGCTCTCAGATCCACATGGAGGGATCGCGCCTCGCATTTGGAGTCATACACTAGTAAAATGCTGGGAAAGGGAATCAATTGAATTGGCATGTGTGGCACAATCATGGCCCCAACCAAAATACAGGTTATTCCTTTTACTCTTTCTTTTTTCTCTCTCGTGTTATATATGTTATATAATTTATATTGATGCTGATATTTATCATGTCACTTTATTGGGGTGTACACTGTGGACACTCACTTATCAATTCTCATCACACGTATGCCCATATTCCAATACACTCCCAATACTATAGATGGTACAGAGAAGAAGAAAGTGGACTTCAATCGCCCATACTGATTGGTACTAACATCCAGCAATATGATGGTACTCTTATTATTAATCAGGCAGTGCCGAGTCACACTGGTAAATGGGTGTGTGTGGCCAATAATTCTCTCGGTGAAGAGAAAGTTGTAATCAAGTTGCAGGTCATCTCCCCTATTGTGGCACATATCGAACCGCAAAGATTAGAGGTTGACGTGGGATCAAAAGCCACATTTAATTGTACTTTGCGCGGTTCACCAATTAACTTGCCACTGATTTGGCTCAAAGACGGCCGTCCACTACTTAGTGATCCCTTCAGCGGTGATGAAAGGATTCAATTCCTTCAGCAGACACTTCTTCACATACGATCAATCATTCGCGAAGATGCGGGTGTGTGGTAATTTGTGTCTCATTTTGTCATTCACATTTGAATAGAGAGTACACTCATAACTGTAAACTATCACTAGGGGTGGGAGAGGGGAGGGAGTAAAATAGAGAAAATTAAAAATCGTTAACAAAATTGTCATGAATAATTCATGTTAAATTGAGAGTGAATGAGAAAAGTTTTGATAATCGACGGGTTTAGTATGGGCTTAAGTTTACTTTCAGCTTAAGTTTTTTGAGAAACAATTTTCTCAATTTTAGTATAGAATTACATATAAAAACTTTTTAATGAAATTATTTATTGAATATTTATTTATTTATATTTTATTATTATATACATATAATTTGAATAAATTTTTATTTTTATTTAGAATTTTTTATTATAATTTATTCAGTATTTAGAAGAATTTATTTTTAATTTTCTTTGACAATTTTGTATAATAATACAGATACACTGTACAGATGTACTAATACAATACTAGTAGTGCCAACTATTTATAATGTGATAATACTATGAAAACTAATAATCGATATTGATAATCAATAAATAAAACAAATGTTTAGGTTCATATCAATGTATCGCTCAATCGGAATATGACTCGGCTCAGGCCACGGCTGAACTAAAATTGGGGGATATTGCGCCAATGATCCTCGACTCATTTAAAGACTCAGTTGTACTAGAACCGGGCAGTAGCATATCAATGCGTTGTTCGGCATCAGCATCCCCAATGCCTCAGATTAAATGGTATTTGGATGATTCGAGTATTCCACAGTTTTCTCGTTTCCGTGTTGGCGATTATGTAACACACGATGGGAAAGTCATTAGTTTTGTTAATATCACCAATGCTCGTGTTGTTGATGGTGGTGAAGTGAGTGTGATCGATGTTTGAACATTGCTAATATTGGATATTAGGAATGGGCTTTTTTTGAGGACAGAGGCTTTTTTATATATCCATTTACCCTTCAGAAACACCCGCACATACACTAAATAACATGAGGATGAGGAAAAGATTAAAAGAATGTTACATAAAACATAGATAGATGATACTAGCAATAGTGTGGTTAAAAACAAAAATAACACAATTTATAATTGTTTTTTTTAAATTAAATTTTATAATAAATTTTTATAATTTTTTAAGAATCACATATAAAAGCACAACGAAATTTTACACTAATTTCCGACCCATTTCTATATCCACAAATTCATTATTTGATTTATAACATTAATCATATATTTGTTTTCATATGATCAGTACAAATGTGTTGCAACTAATGACGTTGGTCATGCTAGTTACACCGGTCGAATGCACGTGTTGGGTTCACCAACAATGAGAACACTATGGTCTGCTAATAATTTAACGGTAATTGCCGGTCGCTCAACAGTTATTCAATGTCCGGTGGTGGCATATCCTCTCGAATCATTAATATGGGAGCATCAGGGAAATGTACTTCCGGTTAACCACCGGCATAAGATTGATGCTGTAATCAATGGCGTCGGTGGGAAATTGCATATCGCCAATGTCCACAAAAGCGTTGATATGGGAGAGTATATTTGTTCCGTTAAAGGATCTAATGGGAAGTTAGTTAAGGGAAGTGTGAGACTCAACGTGAGACTCGCGCCACAAATTGATGAACATTCACTACCGGAACAGATCAGTACAAAACAGGGTATGAGAGTTAAATTGATGTGCTCTGTGGTAGAGGGAGACCCTCCAATTGAGATCCGATGGTATAAAGATGATGCTATAGTACTGCCGACACAAAGTATTTCAGTACAAAATTCCGAAGATTTTTCGGTGATTACATTCAAAAGTGTATCACATCGTGATATGGGGAATTGGTATGTGAATGAATGTATCAAAGATCATGTGATTAATCAATACAATGATCTTTTATCTGATCTTTTGCTATTATTCTCGCCGCTGATGCGGGCGATGGTGTCATATATTTTTCTTATTCTTTGTACATCTTTTCTTTACCCATTATATCAGGACGTGTAAAGCGTGGAATGACGTTGAAAGTACTAATCGCACGACATATCTCATTGTCAATGTTGCACCATCGTGGAAGATTGAACCGAAGAATGTGCGCGTTGTGTTGGGTAAGAGTGTGGCAATTGATTGTCTCGCGGACGGATCACCCAATCCTAGAATTTCATGGAAGAAATCAATCTCTACAATCACTGGTGCATTGCAAACCATCGTGAAGAATTCCGATTCTTCTGCATCGGGACAGCATCAGCCCTCTGAGTTTAGAGAGATTCTTTCAAGTTATAGACATCAAATATATGCAAATGGTACTTTTGTCATTCAGGAGGTGGATAAATCCGATGCCGGTTATTACATGTGTAAGGTATGGGTCAACATCAAATTTATTTTATTTATTTTAATTATGTAAATAAATTTCATTTATTTTTTTAAATATTCATTTATATATTTTTTAAATAATTATTTTTAAATTAATTGTTTATGAAATTTTATTTTTTAATATAAATTAATTCAATTATTATTAAGTTTACAAAATATTTTACTTAAAAAATTTGTATTTTTAGTAACATAATCATATTTTTAGTTCACACATTTTGAAAAAAATAATTGATAATTTTGAAATAATAATAAGAAATTTTTGAGATTTTATTTAAATTAATATTATTTTTTAAAATAAAAAACTAAAGGTTATTATAAATTATTATTATTATTATTATTATTGCTAAATTATAATAAAAAATATATGAAAAATGAAATTAAAATAACCTATTTCATCCAAAGTTATAGAATTTTAATACTTATTTAATTTCTATTTTTAACAAAAATAATATTTTACAGTTTTAGATAATTTACTTTAAAATTTAAAATTTAATTATTTATTTTTATTAAAATTGCATTTTAATTACTTAATAATAATTATTATTATTTATAAATTATTAATTTAAATAAAAACTAAATCATTTAAAACTAAATTTAGCATTTAAAGATTTTTTATAAGTTATTTAAAAATTAATTTAACAATTTATACATTCGTTATATGAATTTTTTATATGACTAAAAAATAAAACAATAAATTATGGTTATAACTTATAACTATAATCGCTTAATTATAAAATAATAAAATAAAATAACATAAAATTACTAGTATTGGACCAAAATATTAAACATTTTAATAGATATTTAAGACTTATTTTAAGCTCAATAATATTTTACAGTTTAAATGTATTTACTAATAAATGATATAATATTTCTAAATAAACTTTTATTAATAATTAAATAATTTTTAAATTTAATTAAAGCAAAATTTAGTAATAAA
>JAQIWM010000292.1:0-10844 GCA_034695285.1 Eniochthonius minutissimus | reverse complement strand
ACTTCACTCAACTGCATAACTTTCAAATCAAAAGTTATGATTTGCAATAAGTTACAAGAAACGGGAGTTTCGTCTTTTATATACAAATTTTATTTCACATTTTTGGGCGTATAAAAGTACATCCTTTTTTGTAATTCAATGAAAAAAGTTTCCAAAATGCTTATCTCGTCACAGACACACGCTCATAACTTTATAAACATGTGACTTAATATTATGTTATATTTGAAATAAATTTGAACTTTTTTGATATTTTTTTTTTGTATTTCGGGAAAATATTTAAAGCCCTAATGTTAGTAAATGACAAAAGGAAATTGCAGTGAAAGAGCTGAGTTTAACTTTTAAAGGAAGTAATACATAACTAAATAAAAGGGAAAGAAACTTTTGAACACCGTTTTTTTAATATGAAAAAAGTTAATGTTATGGATGTTATCACGTGTTAGAGATTAAAAATTAATTACATTTTTATTAAAATTAAATCATTTAATTATTATTAATTAATATCATAATTTTTAATATAAAAATTAATATTGAATTACTTAAATTAAATATACTTTAAATTTTTGTAATTTAACACAAAATAATTTGCAACAATTACTATGTAAATTATACAATATGGTAATTGGTATTATGTAAAACTGTTGGTTCTTTGGGTTTTACTCAATCATCACTATCGTCAGCATCATCAACTATCAGTGTGATGAGGAACTGAGGGATAAAATGAGTTTCATGAAAAGAGCTGCTCTTTGATAATGCAAACACAACAATGCACTATAAAGTTAGTTTCATGAGAGACTAAATTAGGCATATGCATCACTCTCAAATTTACTGCAATCAGTGAATAGATTTCTGTTTTGTTTTTACTTTATTATGCAAAAGAGAAAGTAATTCTAAAGCATAACGCGGTCCATAACTTAATCAATTGAGAAAATGAAATTCACAAAAACAAAACAATGCGCGTGACTTTTTCGTCAATTTTCTTTTACTAAAAATATAGAAAAAGAATAGAAAAACGTTCATCTTTCTTTTAGTTTTACACAGATCTGTGTCTGGAAAAGTTAACAGTGCAATATTTATTGTTGTTTTTGATTCTTTTCTCATAATAAATCATAATTTTGTTTCATTATGAGAGTGAGAATCAGAGAAATACAGTTACTGATAGAAAGTGTATTCTTTTTTATCATAAGAAAGATATAAGTTCTTTTTTATTTACAAGTTAATCTTTATTTATTTAAAATATTGTAACAAAAACTGTATTAAAATAATCATTTTAACACTGTTGTTTTATACTGTTTCTAATTATAACAAAAATAGCATTTCAGCGTATTGTTTGACATCTTGTTTTTTCATAGTTATGCATATAGTAATTATAAAAATAGCTATAAATCTGAGTTAAAAGTAATATGTAAAATAATGCTTTTAAACTTAAAAAAATTTGCATTAAAAAATGAATTATTTACATAAAAATGATATTATACAATGAAAATGTATTCTCTTTTGAACCATAAATTTATATTACAAAAAAATTGCATGTGACTTCAATCAAAATATTTTATCGGTGTAAATATATCATTCTTCGAAGAAATGAGAAGAAAATGATACCGAATATATTATAAGTTCTCAATTGTGTTCTGCAATACTCTCTATCGTGAGGTTAATGCAGTACTATGAAGTAATGTATGTTGGAACAATTCTCTAAAGGAACGTGGTGATACATTGTACTGTATTCGCAGAGAGAAAGAGTCTCAAAGATAAAGTCCTATACTTACATTGTTGACATGGAAATTATTCACACGGAAAACTTTTTTGGTGACTTAACTTTTCTTCTTTGAGATACTACTTTAGTATGATGCACACGAATATGACACTCTTATGCACGATCTGAGGTGAAGTAAAAATGGACAAAATGCACAAGTAATATACAACTTAAATTAGAAGGCACTTTTCTAGTTTTAGAAGTAATATTCCCAACAGAAAGAGTTATCTCTAACTTTTTATGAGAGTAAAAAAGATCAGAGATAAAAGCAGTGTAAAGAAAACAATGTTAAAAGAAAAGGTCACAACAATGGTATGGAATATAAAAAATAATGGCGACAAATCTCATATGATATTATGTCAAAGACATCACAAAGACTTATGTCGTCTTTTGTCTCTCTTAACTTTTGTCTTTTTCTGACACTTCACAGTGAAATCCCACTTTTTGGTATCATAACCCTTATGATTTTAGCCTTTTACTTTTTACTTTACTATATCTTTGTATGATGAAAATGTTCAATTGAGTTTAGGATGCGTCACGAGGATAAAGGAATAAAATATAGAGTGAGATCAGAGTTTGATGCGGATGCCGATTTAATGTAAAAGATAAAACAATGGTAAAAGATAATACCAAATGTAATATTTAGCTTATGGATCACACCGTTAGTATCTCATAATGATGTTCACTGATGAGTCAATAACATATTACTATACTTAATATGTCATAATCATTGATGCAATAAATTAGTCACAATTTTTATTATTGTATATCATCATTCACTTTTATAAGTATTATAATAAATTAGTTACGCATTGGTTAATATGAAAGTGAACTTTCGTATATTAGAGAAGAATATTAATCCATAATAAAATTCTTATTATAGTTTAAAGTCGATTTGTTCATGAATGATATTAATTAAAAGTTTTTAAACTCAACACAAAAAGTTTTTAATTATTATTTATTTATACAATTGACTATAACAATAATTAATCATCAATTTATGTATAATAATTAACTCATATATAATAAAGTCTCATTCTTCATATAATAATCACAATAATATACTTATTAATAATGATAATAATGGAGTCAGAAAGAGAAGTGTTTCAATAGAATGTAATAACTTTCTATAACTTTCTTCATCAATATCCTTTACCATTGAGCGTATGGATGCGAACTGATGCTGTATCTTTACCATAGAATAGGAACATTCTAAAGATGCTGTGAATCACACTCTCTTCGCACGCGCATCCGCAGCATCTCTATGCGCAAAACATTGGGTCCTAATATTGTATTATTACTAACGTGATATATGGTTTTAGTACAATATATAGTATACATATAAAAGTAATGCACATATTTCAGCGAAGCCCTAAAATTACAAATAATTTAAGAGGCACTTTTTATTAATTTATTCAATTAATTATCTTATTAAAAATAAACGTAAATCTTTTGTGTTTTCGTATTACGCACGCAATAGTATTTGTAAATGTCTAATTATCTTTGTTGTGTTTTAAAGCATTAATTAATTAGAACTTTATTAATTATTTAAATCAATTTAGTAATCAAAGTAATTTTTATTATTAAACAGTTTTAATCTAAAATATAATTATATAAATATATAAATATATTTTTAATTAATTAATAATAATTATTAAATATTAAATATTTATTTGGTTGAGACAATCATAATCGAACTGTTTTAATTGTAATTGAATATACACAATAAATCCATCATTATTTTAATACTATATCATCAATCAATCACTAGTCAATTATCTATTGCAAATTATATAAGCACATTACATAAGTTTAAATAGTTAATAGTTATTCTAATACTTTCAGAGCAGTATAATATTTCTCATCATCAGTTTCTAAATAAATTTTATAATAATTTGTTCATTACATATGCGGAATTACGCATTTTTCGCGATAATTATACATTTTTTAATTAAATTGTGTAAATTTACAGTTTAGTAATGTGAATTATTTGATGTTTATTTGTAATATTAAAGTACATAAATTGAGTATAATTAAAAGTATATTTTAATTAAATAAAATTGGTTTTTATTTTTGTAGAATGTTTGTAATTTATTTCCAATTTCAACATTTTCAACATTTTTCATTTCATTTCAATAATTATTTTAATTTTATTATGTAAAAAATTGTTCCTTAAAAATGGAATTACATTCTCATTTCCATTATAGACAACGATGTAAGTTTGTTATTTAACATAAGTCTAATGCTATAATTTTAAGAGACGAATTCGCTTACAAATAGCACCATTGTTAGTAAAATTGCATGTCTGTCAATTAAATAACTCTAAAAATTCTTTACCAAATATTTTAAATATTTTTATTATTTAAATAATAATTTAGTTTATATATAAATTGTAAATCATTTAAGACTAAAATTGCAAAACAAAAGCGATATGATAACTCATGTTATTAAATAAGCATCCTGCAAATTTTGTAACTTCGTCACGCGTGGAAATAAGCATTACAGATTTACTTATTAACTATTGATATAAATAATAAAAGTTTGTAGCATATACATGTAATATTGCATAGTTCTGATATACAAATTATAATTACAGATTAGTATCGTGACAACACTATTATTTATTGAGAAAGGGATTAATACATGTTCTATTGTAACAAATAAATTAATACATTGTACTATTATTATTAATTTCATAACTACAATGTCCATTGTCTCAAAATTTTAAAGTGCCCATTAATTAATTTACAGTTTTGAAATAAAACCTCTTTTATATGTCAAAAACAATTATTTGTTTATAATTATATGTGTAAAAATATAATAATCATATAATTTTTACACATATAATTATGTGTAAAAATATATAATATTTTTATATTTCATTTTTTGATTACATTTAAAATGAATGCATTCAAAAAGTGAGTGAATGCGTCATTTGAACTCTAATGTATGAATTAAGGATTAAAATATAACTATAAAAATAAATATAACAGAGTATTAAAAGTTATAAAAGAGTATTACAATAGATGTTTGTCATGAAAGTTATGCTAAAATGTCATTTTTGTCTCAAAATGTATAAAGACATACGCGCATAATGCAGTGATGCATAATAAAATAAAATTCATCTTTTAGTAGTATTTTATATGCATTATAAGTATTATATGTATGAAATATTATATGCATTGTTTAATATCATCGTTGCCATTTTGTAACATTATTTTTTTATTTTTTGGTCTGTAGTAAGCAGTTTACAATGTAAAAACATTAATTACAAATTAATTACTCATTTAATTTAATTAATTTTAGTTAGTTTGGGAGGAGTGTGAAAAAATGTTTTTTTATTTTTTCCGGAATTTCAAAATGTAATAATTTTAAAGATTAAACATAGAAATTTAAATATATAATTAGCTAATTATTAGTATAACAATTATCGTGTATTAAAAAAGGAAAAATCCGTAAAACATAAAGGTCTAAAAAGTAATAAAGTTATTAATAAAGTTATTTTTCATTTCTGAAATTATTTAAATTATAGGACTTTCCGTTATTTTTTCACACATGATAATTTGAATTAAATAATAATTATTAAAAATTAGTATAGTTAAATATTACAACTTTAAAATAAAAATAATTATTGTATATTATTGTGTTCACATGATGCTTATGACTATGATGATTAATGAATGACTAAATTTAATTCTCAATGAAAATCCTTGAGTTTTATTGCCATTAGAATATAAAATGTTTAACTACACGTACTTGTGTCTGGCAATTTTTTCACGATGTGCATATAATTATACTATTAAATAATAATTCTAAGAAATGACTAAAAATTCCGTAATTGAATAGTGTTTTAGAGTTTTAATAAAAGACATAAAAAGTTTATCCTTTTTAAGGGTCTTTTACTCAAAGCGAAAATTTTCATTATATTGAGATTTAGTTCTTTATAAATACTCAAATTAATGTAAATGTTAATTTGTGTTTTGCATCTGCAAATAATACAATTCACTGCTGTTTCAGTTAAACATTACTTTTTTTAAAAAGAACAGAAACCAAAATACGTTTAGTAAAATAAATTAACTTTTTTATAACAACATTATATCAAAACATGTTTTGCTCAATTGTTATTAACATTTTTTATCTATAATTTTAAAACATTAAACTAGTATTTAATAAAATTAAAAGTGCGTATATTTTTATTGCCAAAAACCACAGATAAAATATCTTACTGTAACTAAATATATAATTTATTGTAAAAAAGTTTGACAAAACTATCCTTTTTTGTTGACAATTCTAAAGTTTCTAATTTAAGATGAACAAAAATGTGTGTAAATTATAAATATTCAAAAACTCTTAAATTAAATCTCTTTAATTATAAATGTAAATAAATTAAACGGATATATTGTATATTATAGATAATTATTTGTATTACACAATTATGATATCATTATATTAAAAACAATTAATTATAATTTAATTTGATTTGTAAATTTATGTCTATTAAATCAAATAATTGTTTAGTTTTAACTGTTAATTAATTTTTACTTTATAGATTTTATAGATATTCATTAAAAATGATTAATTAATATTAAAAATTTATATTATTATATTATATTACATATAATAATTAATAAATAATAAAATAATTAACACTAATAAGTAAATGAAATAAAATTGTTAATAGTTATTGTGTATTCCTTCATATAAATAACTTTTGCTGATAGTGATTAAGATATTAGTATTACTTTTGGTTAAGAATCTTCTCATGGTCATTTTCAGGGACATTTTAAATATTAAAATATACTTGTAACAGTACATTTATACTAAAACCTCGAGTTTATTTAAGCGTTTATTCTTCACGTGGAAATAAAATTATGCTGTAATTATAAATTATGAATTTTATTTCTTTTTATAAAAAAGCGCATATAAATAGTTATTTAAGTCATGTCATGATTACTTTTAAGATAAATTTTAAATTTTAAATTTTAAATTTTATACGATACTAAATTCTAAATATTTAATTATTTTAAATTACTTTAAAATTCATATATTAATTTGATCGCATGATATGCATATACAGTTGTATATACAGTTGTTTATATACAGTCTTTCTCATAAAAGTATGCATATCAATAGAGATTATTTGATTCTTTGATTGATCATTTGATTCTTATCATTTTTTAATATAAATTTAATTAACTAATAATTAAATCATTACTGATAATCTCTATTGATAAGCATATTTATTATTTATTATTATTATTTTTATGAGAAAGACTGTACGTGTAGTATATTTTGTCATTTTTCCACTAACTAATAATTTTTAACAATATCAAATCATAAAAAAATGATGAATTTTAATAGTTTTAATTTATAATATTTTAATTATATTTAAAATTAACAATTCAAAGTTATGTAATTGTGTTTTTTTTGAAAAAACAAATAAAATTTTAGTGTAAAAAAATTTATTAATTTTATATTTAAATATATTTGAGTTTTACACTCAATTTAGTAATATAAATTATTTTTGTATTTTTATTTGCGTCATATTTATGCATAAAGTTAAGAAATGGTTCATTCATACATTATGTAAATGGACACATGCATTTGTAAATAAACAGATTTTTTATTAACTCACAAATGTATTGTAACATTAATGGAAATGTTTTGGTATTAAAAATATTGAAAGCAAATTCAAGGTTTTAGTGTATTTATAAATTTTAAGGAAAACATTAATTAAAAGTGACAGATTATTTATTTATTATTGACAGTGATATAAATCAATTAAATAGATTTGGTGTAAAGATTAAATTATGAATTAAAAATAATATTAAAATTAATCATGAATTGCTTTAATATAAACAAATAATTAATATTATTAATTAATTTTAATTAATTCTAATTTATTAATGATTATATTAAAAATATTTATTAACATTCATTAGATAAATGTAGTTAATGTTTAGAGATAAAAATTTTTACATAAACTTGTAATGCTTTTTTACTTTTAAAAATAGATGAATTTTGTTAACTGCTCTTTGATTTTAATTATATTTATCTCTAAATTTAAGTTTTTATATTGTTAATTGTAATTAATATATTATTTTTTGCCGCGAATTTCTTATTTAATTTTATTTGAGACTTTTAAAATATTTATTTTTGACAATTTATTACAATCTTTAAAAATGACAGAGATGATGTTTGATTTTTGAATAGTTTAATTGTGTTTGGGTCGTTTTTTTTAAGGGAACAAAGAAATCCCTCAGACCTGTCTCTTATGTCTGTCTGTTTTTTCCTTTTGTTATTATTAGGCCTGTTATATTAGACTAATAGCATTTCAATATTTATAAATATAAGAAATTGGTATTTCTTTATTAATTTTTAGTTAATTAATTATTTTTATTATTTATAGTGCATTTTTACTTTTAAAAATACAGGCTTTGGTTATTTACTTATTGCATTTAGGCTTTTTAAATGTCACTTATTTTAGATTTTCAATTTTAAAAATACGTGCAATTTATATTTATTTATTTATTAAAAACTTACGTTTTATTTATAATTACATGTACGAATTGTATGCATCAATTATTGTATTTTTAGATTAAGTATTTTTGTAAAATATTTTAATTTTTTGTTTTTATTTATAAATTATTTATTTTAATTTTTCTTAAAATTCATTCTTTTATTGCAGTTAAATCTTTTAGCTGTTTTCTTTAATTTATACTAAGTTTATTTATTATAATTTTACAAAAACCAGATAGAATTTAAAAATGATTTTGGCTTTATAATTATTGCTATAAAGTTAAATTTTAAAAAAGCGACATTATATTAAACCAAATAAATAATATATTAATTTAAGAACAATAAATAAAATTAATTAAAATAGAAATTTGGGTTAAAGATTATAAATATAATTTTAAAAAAATAAAATAAAAAATTTAACTGAATTATAAAAAGAAAGTTAACTTATTTATTTAATTTTTTCAATTGAATTTTCTGTTTCCTCAATGTTGCGGTACCCGTACCGCTCTAGTTATCTTTTAGAAATTTTATGACATCATTGCTTTAGGTCAATTTTTATAATAACATATTACAAATTAGTAAAAATAAAGTTTACTGTTAAATGTAATTAACCTGTAGAAATATCCAATTTTATAAATATTTTCACTTTTAATTGTAATAATCTACATGTACTTTTAATGTTTTAACGACGGTTATCATTAAAAATGACAAAAAAGTGATACTTAAGTTTTTGTAACATTTAATACATCTTTTCTATTCTGTTAAATTCGATAACATAATCAAATTAATTTTTTAAAAGCGATAGGGACTGACATTGCCGCGATATGCCGCAGCAGTGACAGCGGCATGCCGCTGCAAGAAAAGACCGGCATTGGGCAAAAATTTTAATAATGTTAGCGGCAATGGACCGGCAGTGGAAGAAAAATTTTGAGACTGGTGCGGCACCGGTAAAAAAATTGGGTCCGATGGTATCACTAATTTAAAGCATTTTGAAGTTTAAACACAGTGAAAATAAATATGCAGACAATTAATAAGTTTATAATTATAAAATACAAAAAATTTCTATTGTTTCCTTAATTATTAATATAAAAAGGCAAATGTGAAATAAAACACGTGTACTTTAGGGATATCTCTGTTAAAATAGCCCCATTATAAAATATAATTTTATAATATTGTTAATATCCTTACAACACTTATAATAAATTTATACATACTATTTAACTAATTTTACCCTTAAGTTAATATTTGTAATAAATTCAAATTAATTAATTCAATTAATTAAATTTTTATAATATATTTTATAATTTATTGATTAAGAATGTTAATTAATTTTTTTTAAATTTATCTTTTGCATACATTTTGAAAGTAAAGATTTTCCCATGATATTTGTTGTGATGTTTTTAATGACAAAAAAGTTAACGCACTTTCATATTTATTGTATGAAAGTTACTAAACTTTTAAAGTTTTAACTCTTTGCATTCACTCTTTGTCTATTATATTATCATAAGATTTTAAAAAGTCAAACACTGTACGCTTTATTAATAAAAAATGTCACATCCCGTCATATGTTTCATTATAATACGTGTCATTTCAAAGGTCATAATTCTAATTGCCTGTGAATATTGTACATGTACAACGTTCACAGGTTACAAAAGAGTATGTAATTCTAGTTTTACCCTTTTTTAAAGGACAATGAAAGTAATTTGCGGCTTAAATATAGCACTATAATATTCTGAGTCTCAGATATTACATAATTATAGTAGTATACCACTTTTAAATTATATAAAAATAATGATCATTGTAATGGATCTAAAGCTTTAGAGATCATTTCTAAAGTTAAAATATAATGTAAAAATAGTTAAATTGATAAAAGTAATTATTTGAATGACAAAAGTCAGTGATAAAATACAAAGATGGTACGACGATAATAAATTTATATAAAATTAAACCCATAATTTATTATTTCCTAATATGTGCACTGAACTTGAATTATAATAATAGTCTGATGACAAAAGTTTTAGTATTTTTTTTTATCACACTAATGATAGTGTCGGTCAATAAAAATATTTTTTCACTGACTTCACAATTACTGTTTTTAAATGCGATTTCGAAATAAAAATTTCAACACTGATGTAAAATCAAACATTACTTTATATTAATTAAAATCTAATATTAAAATGAATTATTTCAATTCATAAAAATGCATTTTCTTACAATTGTTATAAAATTTTGTATATTAAATAAAATTTTAATTAAAAATTAATATCCACCGCGGTTAATTAGTTATATTCAAGAATATGTACATTTAGAGTTCAATGAACAGTTGCATTATAGTGAAATACAAAAACTTCACTAGTTACACGGACTATACGGGTTACATTGTTCAAAAGAGAATCTGTATAATATGTACAGATGTATTAAATTATAATTGTACTGAAATTATATTGAAAAAACAAACGGTTCAGCATTATTATTGCTCACTATATTTTTACTTTTAATTATTATAAATTGTAAATTCTCAAATTTATTTCAAATTAACATTTTTTTGTAATATTATACTAAAAATGAAGTT
>JAQIWM010000291.1:0-10853 GCA_034695285.1 Eniochthonius minutissimus | reverse complement strand
AAACGGCGAAAATAATTATTAAAACAAAAACAATGAGTAATTTGGGGGTGTAGTACATCATTTGTGCGAACCCTGTATTGGTTCAGTTACAACGTTTAGTGTTATGATGATTCAATTAAAAGATCAAAATAATATTATTAAATATTAATTGAAATTAATTATTTTATTAATAATTAAAATGTAACGTATTTGTTGAGTGTTGAATTATAAATGAGCATACAATAATATGATTTCATTTGTATTTATTATTATTTATAACGGAAGAGTTAATTGAGTATTATTTTTTAATAACTATGATTGTTTAAACTATAATTAGGCATTATGAGAAATGATAGAAATAAGTAATAGGTTTATTGAGTTTTTAGTTTCGTGACATGTCAACATTTTAAAACTTTATAAACAAATTTAATCATTTATTATGTTTAATCATTATTTGGCATAAATGAATATAATCATTTTATTATATTTGTTTTTAACTAATACACAACACTCAGAGATATCTAAGGTACAATATGCCAATGGTCTAGTTTTAACTAGGAAAGTTTTCAATTATTGAGTTCAAATTTTTATTGAAAGAGAATAGGTCTATAATAGACGATATATAGATATAACTATTCTCTGACTGACACCGTCCATTGTGCATGTCTGCACATTTTACTGTATCATAACTAAAAAAATTTATCCATTATAAAATTTAACTTAAAACAAATGGCGCTATCATTTTTATAGTATTTATTTTATTTCTATTTTTGTTTATAAATTTAAAATTAATGATTATATTATGGTTTTATTTCTACTATGACTTTTTCACATTACATCATTTTAAATAATAATATAATATTATGATACTAAAACATGTACAGCAAACGAGAAATAGTTTTCCCGCGATCGATCCTTAGATTTTTTCCGTTGCATCAATTTATCCCCACGAATCAGGGTTTAATCTAAAATTTTCATAGATGTATGAATAATAATATTGCATTCATAACTTCATACATATATGTTAATAATAATATTCATAGATATTGACCACGAATTTTAATGCCAAAAGTTTATTTTTAATATTTCAAATTAAACATTATTAAGTTGAAAAAATTAAAAATTATAAATAATAAATGAATGCGCATATCTCTTATTATTCATCTCCACGCATCACTTATTCCCGGGTTCATAGGACATGATCTCCATTGGCACTGTATATTTATTAATCATTCATTTACGGCATATATGACATCATATACAATAAAAGTTATTAATCTTTTGTGAAAATTTATAAATAAATTTTCATATAAAACAAATGGATAATAAAAGAAAATTATATTTTTTGATTATTTTTATAAAACTATTTTTACGCACTTTGTATTTGAATAAAGAGAACTTAATAAAAACAGTGCATTTTTTGTAAAAATTTATACAAATACTTCACTATCATAGTATTTAATCATTTTAAAATACTCCTTTTTTTGTTTTCTGCCAAAAGTGTGTTAATACCCAATCATTTAGTTGTTTAACGTTAAATTAATGTGCATTTATTTTATATGGATAATTATTAAGTTAATTTTTAATCACTATTAATATGCATAAATGGTATAAATGTTCAATGGCGTCTTAACTAACGCTTACATCGATTTAAAATTATACAAATTGTGTCATTTTTGTTTCGTTATCATTTTTGTAATATTTATTCAATTTTCAACATTTATTGTAATTAAAAACTTTAGAAAAATTATTAAAGTTAGTTATATTTCTAATATCTTAAAAGTTATATAACAATAATGATAAGTCAAAGAATAATAACAAATTCAAAGACAATAATTGATTCAGTTATTTTAATATTGAATGGTTTTGTTGATGAATGGATGAGTGATTATTTAACATCATCAAAATTAAATTTAAATAATAATAAAAAATGTAATATGATATTTATATTTAAATTAATAATGTTTATCCGTTGTGTAAGAGTAATGTCATTAAACAGTCTTTATAATAATGATGAACCCATAGAAATTTACTATGGAAGTATTATGCAGTATTTTGGCGGACCTGTACTGTATTTTGAATTACTATTCTTAATTTGGACATTTATTACGGTAATGATATACATTATTGAATTTAAGTGCAAAAAACGCGATTTTTTGTGGTTAATGCCATTCGCTTACATCATGGGTTTAGTGTCTAACTCGAAAATTGATTTTAATGATTCAAAAATATGTGATAAATTTAAGATGAGGACTAAAATTGTTTACTTTGTCGTGAGATTAACTGTGCTCTCACTAGTTTCAGGGGAATTTCTTGCAATGGTATTTACTGCTTATATTAATTATGAATTTAATGATTTTATAATTTATGGAATTCCATGGATAATAATGTGGTCCTTTATGAGTTACCATGTTTGTATTGTCATATATTGGTCTATAGGTTATTTTCACATTATTTGTTATTATTTAACTTTAAGATTGGAGAATATTAATATTAAAATTAATAACTTAATAATAAGTAAAAATTCAATGTCAAAAAATGTGAAAAAAGCTACAATTAAATTAATATTTAATGAACATAATACAATATGTATTCTTATTGTTAAATATAACAATTATTGGAAAAAAATGATTACTCTTATTTATGGATCATATATTATTGTTATTTGTTTTGTAATTTATCTCACATTTTTTACATCGTTACAATTAATTGTAACTATTGAATTAATATTTGTACTTTTGGGTCACTGTAATGTATTGATATTCATAACATATTCTGCATCATCAGTTTCTCATTTATCTCTTAAAACATATCATTTGTTTCAGAAATTGAATTTTTTCAAATTTCCGATTAAAACACAAATAAAGGTTTATTAATTACTTATAATTATTTGCAAATTATTGATTATTTTTCCATTTAATACAATTTATTAATTATTGTATTTTTAATTTTAATCTTTTAAATAATTTAAATAATTTAAATAATTTTTGCATATTTATTTAGCTGATGAATTATATTGAAAAAATAGGAACATATAAAATTGGATTTACTTTAATTCCTGAAAATTTAATTACACGACGCACGTTTCAAAGTGTAAGTATTTTGATAATCACGCAATAAATTAATTTACAATTTATGTTATTATTATAATAATCTTTTTATTAAAGTTATTTTTTTATGTCGCACGTTACTTCATACTGATTATGAAAAATTCTAAGAAAACATAATATGGGTATGTTAATTTTTTCAATTAATCACTACTTTAATTAATTTTTTAATTTATATATTGATAATTAATATATATATAATATATATTTTTATAGATTCACAACAATTATTGTTTTAACTGTAATTATAAAACATTAATTTACACTGAATTTAGAAATATAAATTGTAAAAAAAAATTTCAAAAAATTTACGACATAAACAGACAGAAGTATAAATAAAGTAATTCCTTTTTGCATGTAATCATTAAAAAAATTTAATTATAATTATTATTTCATGAGAATAGAACAAAAATTTATTAATATTATTATTAATATTATAAATTTAATTTTTTTACAAATTATATTATAAAATTTATATTGAATTTTAAAATCGAATAAAAATTGCATTAATTTGTCAATTATATTTTAAATGAATTAAAATATTTAATTTAACACAAATGTAATAATTCTAATAACATATAATTTATATGATATAATTTATATGATATAATTATATGATATAATTATATGATATAATTATATGATATAAATTGTAATAATTCTTATAATAATTTATTTTTGTTGTTCTCTTTATATTTTTTACTAAAAGGAAATCCTTTTATACCCATACATTTTATTTGAATTATAATTTATGAAAAAAAACAGGAAAGTGTATCGCACTTTTAACTCATTAGTTTAGTACTAAGAGCATAATGAATCAGCTTTTGACTTTTAAATAATTTATTTATTTTAAAAGAAAATTAATTAATTAGTTAAAGATGTAAAAAAAAAATTTTATTTTATTAATATTTGTATTTAATTGTATTTAAACAAAATTATGTTGTGCTGTAAAATTTTTTTATTTTATCAAATAATAGCATTGTTGTATATAACAACAGAAGCAATTGATTTAGAATCGTGTGATGATAATTGGCAATGTGATTGCGGTATTGCCGTAGTACCGGTTGGAGATGCAATTAACACATCAATGAACTCTTATGGTCAAGCACTAGAATCTAATAATATCACTGATAATTATGATGATAATAAATATTTTCACGGGTCACAGGTGTGGTATCATTGTATTGATTCATTGGATATTTTGGTGGGAAATGAATCGAGGATATGTCACTACGGGAAATGGAATGGCGCAGTTCCACGATGCGGTAATCATATATTATATTGTTTTAAAGTTTAACATAAATTTTTTAATAACACATTTATTTTTATTATAAAATACATAATTTAATTAAATAATTATTTATATTTATTATATCTTTAAAATTTGCAATAAAATATTTAAATTTTAGATAAAAATTATACAATTAAAATATAACACAGTAAAAGATTAAAATAACAAGTTAATAAAAATATGCAAGAAATACATTGGCTAAATAATTACATTATCTTTACAAAAATTTTTACAATAATTATTTAATACAAATATAATTAGATTAATTTAGATTAAAATTAAGAATAATAATGAATAGATATAAAAATAGGAATATAAGCCCCGAGGGAACATTTTTTAAGTGGAGAAAGAAAACGACGCTAATCGAACTTAATAACTTTATAACCATTTAAAAATAAATGGGATAAAATAGGGTTTAAATCACAATTATTTTTTTTACTTTTAAACGTGTCACTCGATATTGATCAAATTCATTTAAAAATTTACTTTTAAATTTCTCTAAATGTATAACAAATTTGATGAATATCGGTTAATGATTTCGTAAGATATGCGAGATACACACACGGCAACAGGACAAATCCAATAACCGTTTTACCGCTAAAAACTAAAAACATAAATAACAATTATATACAATTATATACAATTGTACATAGATTTTTAAAAATTTATTTAATTTTTATAAATTATATTTAAATAGCAATAAATTATCGGCAAAATGTGCGTTTAGCAAAAATTGCAATATTTGATACAATATCAAAGCAATTTACTGCAATTGTTCATATTGTTAATTACAAAAATAATCATGGAGCGTATTCAGCAACAATACTACCACAGGAATGTTACAATTGGATAATTACATCAAAAGAACAATTGTGGCATTTTGAGCTCAGTCGTTCCGCTAAAATACAATTTATAACAATGAAATTATATGGAAAAAATTTAGAGTTCATATGGAAACATAATTTAATACAATTAAAAATGACACTCAATAATTTTCCAGAAATTAATTGTCCACTAGTAATAGCTAATGGTGTGGGTGATTATATGGAATTTAGATTTGAATGCGATCATGGATATAACATAAAATACATAAATACAGTATCAAATTTAACTTCCGATTTGCTCCATACTACTATTATTGTTAATTTTACTTCTATACGGAATTTGAGCCTTTATTTATCATTATGTGATTTAAGAGTTTATCACTTTCCACGTGAATGTGGTAATCCCGATAATCCAATATCAACAGTAGTGACAAAATTTACAGATGAATATTCCTATATATTTGTGTGTATAGATAATAATCATACACTTGAAGGTATGTAATTATTTATGTATATATATTGCTGAATCCGATTTAGCTCGTAATGTGTCAATATTAGTTCATTGTGTCCCACATGCGCATGTGCATAAATATGTTCATATATTACAATCTCATACAAGTGTGTTGCTGCACTAATTTTAACACACTTCGAGCTCAACAGACTCAGCACTGTATAATAAATGTAAATGTAATTAATATTTTATAATAATTTACTATATACTTTGATACTCAACTAAGTTTTTAAAGACATCTAACTAGAATTACGATTAATACTCATTTAACACACTTATTGATAGTGTGATGTTAATTTGATATATAAATATCTAGTATAAAATTTCTAACTTATGTTAATTTCTGAGACTCAATTTGTTTTTGTAAAAATTCTAAAGCAATTTTTATGAATTCAATTCTCTTACTTTTAAACAACGATCAATTTTTATAAATGATGTATTATTAAAAAGCGCATAATTAACATTGTATTTTAAGAAATAAAATACTAATACTTTTTTATGAGACAATAGTCCGCGGATTATTTGAGAAAAATTAGAGAAATTTGACAAAATTTAAAGATGCGGACCGTCCCATAAATACGTTAGTAGTGATGAGAAATAAACTGACATTGTTTTTAATTTTTATTTTGTTTTCATAAAAACTGAATTCCATTCTCATTACTAATTGATAGTGATGTTCATATTAAGTTATTAATATATTATTAAAGATGTTGTTTTCAAAGCTTATGTAATATCATACTTTACATATTCTAATAAACTGTACTTTAATAGTTTAGTAACACACAGTAAAGTAATATATAAAATATTATTTTTATTTTTATATAATTTATTATGACTAAAAAAGGTAAAACTCATGTAAAATGTGGATCTAATGGTGAATGGAGTGATGAATTTCCTGTCTGTGTACAAAAGTCATACTGTAGATTGATCTCTTTAAACTTTACACGTGAATCTAAAATTCAAGTAAATTACGAAGAAGTTCTTAATAATAATGGTCAAAAATTAGTTCGTGATGGTAAATTGGCTAAATTCTCATGTCAAAATAATACTAGTAGTGATCTTGAGCTATTGGGACCCTCACAAATAATATGTCGAAAGGGAAAATGGCACGGTATGGCTAAAGCTAGACCCAAATGTCGACAAAAAATTTATTTCCTTTTATCTCAATCATCAGCAAAATCTAATATTGTAATTAATATTATGGGCGCAATTTTATTAATATGTTTATTAATTATTATGATCATACCTAATTAGTGAGCCGAATTTTTTTTTTAAATTTTGAAATTCTATCCCAATAATGTTAGTGTCAAAGTGTAAGCATGTACACTGTCTACACATATAAGACATGCACATATTGGAGATTATTTCAAAATTCAAAATAAAATCGGCTCAATAATTCGGTATGATTATTAAATTGGCTATTGTATTGTGGCGGAGTAATAATCTTAAAAAACGTGAAACAATAGATAAAGATAATCCTAATTATAAAGTAGATTTAAATGATGATTATTATTTTGCGAATTATAATTAAAATATTAATAATAATGATCACGAAGAAAATTATGATCATTTATATGAATACGGTAATAATGATTATGGTCAATGTAATGATAATTATATTAATAATCAGCTAAATGATAGTCCTATATAAGAAACCAATTAATATATAAAAAACATTTTTAAAAAATATTAATAATTATATAATTATAAATGTAATTGCGCAAAAGAGTGAAGAAACATATACGCTTTATAATTAAATGTAAATATTGTTTTAGATTTATATTAAAATAAAACTCTTTAAATAATATAAATAAAATACAACATTTATACTTTTATAAATATTGTTAACATTATTTACTTATTACTTTTTAAGTAAATGTTAAATTATCAATTATTTTTATTTCCCGAATTTCTTCACAAATCGTGCTTAAAATCTAATACAATTTGCATCTATTAACATCGTAAATATATTTAAAGGAGGATGTCAAAAACCCATGGAGTTTTGTCTAACTTTTAACCACGACAATAAGGATATCAGTCGAAAGCTTATGATGGATAGAATTCAGTATCGAAAGAATTTTCATATCTACGATGGCTGAGAGGGGATATAGACGTTTAAAAATGGTTATAAATATCAACGTTTTCTTAGGTTATCATTGTCTAAACACATTGAAACACACTAAAATAGATTTGAAAATACTTGTTTTAAATCCACAAACATAATCAATAAATAACCTGTTGAAGTGAAAAAAAATATTTTTGTCATTAATGTCTCAAACATCGAACCGGAGGGTCTCGGGTGATACCCGAGCAAATAAAACCCGCGCTGGAGGCGCGCAACGAAGGTCTCCAGTTACAGCATTTTATCATTTATTATATGGCATCACAAATTAAACTCACATCGGTGCAGTATAATTTACTGTTAAACAAATTATGCCGCGAGAATCACTATATACTACAAATTGTGAATAATCCCGCAATTTTTTCGCATATAAAAATCACCATGAATCACGTTATGGTTATTGATCGAAAATTCATGTTAACATTTATTGGTTCAGTTACAACGTTTAGTGTTATGATGATTCAATTAAAAGATCAAAATAATATTAATAAATAATAATTAAAATTAATTATTTTATTAATAATTAAAATGTAACGTATTTTTTGAGTGTTGAATTATAAATGAGCATACAATAATATGATTTTATTTGTGTTTATTATTATTTATAACGGAAGAGTTAATTGAGTATTATTTTTTAAAAACTATGATTGTTTAAACTATAATTAGGCATTATGAAAAATGATAGAAATAAGTAATAGGTTTATTGAGTTTTTAGTTTCGTGACATGTCAACATTTTAAAACTTTATAAACAAAGAGGTTGTCAGTACTTACATAGGAAAAGTGCCCACAACCGATTTTAATAAAATATGGTGTGGCCATTTGGGTTTGTTAGTAAACTATTTTAGTAAAGTTATTTTCGAAAAATATGCTACAGGGGACCAGAGAAATAATAAAATCTTTCAAACTTTGAAAATTCATAACACAAAAACGCACGTATATTAGTGAGTGAAAATTTGCAAGTTAATAGATAGCAGTAAGGTGTACTTAATGATAGTATTGAAGTTTATATTTTACTCTTTATAAGGGGTCATTTAATAATTCAAAAATTTCAAGATTTTAAATTCGAAAATTTCAAAGTATTACCCTTGGTGTTCCACCTCAATCTTTTTTGTTTTAATAGTAACACATTGCCTAGTATATATAGTGTGATCTAATCTAATGGAGTAATGATCATATACATCCTGCGCAACTTTTCTATCATCTTATGTATACACTAATATGTGTTAGAGTAGTTTTAACATGAAAAATACCACGAAATCAACATTTTTGTCATTTTTCAATCTATTGCCCTTGGTGTTCCACCCCAATCTTTTTGTGATTATATACTAGGCAATGTGTTATCAAAATCGGTTGTGGGCACTTTTCCTATGGAAGTACTGACAACCTCTTTAATCATTTATTATGTTTAATCATTATTTGGCATAAATGAATATAACCATTTTATTATTTTTATTATTTGTTTTTAACTAATACACAACACTCAGAGATATCTAAGGTTCAATATGCCAATGGTCTAGTTTTAACTATGAAAGTTTTCCCTTATTGAGTTCAAATTTTTATTGAAAGAGAATGGGTCAATAATAGACCATTCTCTGACTGACACCATCCCTTGTGCATGTCTGTACATTTTACTGTATCTATCATAACTAAAAAATTTTATCCATTATAAAATTTAACTTAAAACAAATGGCGCTATCATTTTAATAGTATTTATTTTATTTCTATTTTTGTTTATAAATTTAAAATTAATGATTATATTATGGTTTTATTTCTACTATGACTTTTTCACATTACATCATTTTCAATAATAATATTAATATTATGATACTAAAACATGTACAGCAAACGAGAACTAGTTCTACAGGGATCGATCTTTAGATTTTTTTCCAGTCGCATAAATTTATTCCCACGCATCAGGGTATAATCTAAAATTTTATTTATAGATATTGGCCATGAATTTTAATGCCAAAAGTTTATTTTAATATTTTAAATTAAACGTTATTAAAAATTTTGAAAAAATAAAAATTATAATTATAAATAATAAATAATAAATGAATATGCATGTCTCTTATTATTCATCTCCACGCTTCACCTGATCCCGCGATCATAAGACATGATCTTCATTGGCACTGTATATTTATTTATCATTCATTTATGGCATATATGGCATCATATACAATAAAAGTTATTAGCCTTTTGTAAACATTTATAAATAAATAAATAAATTTTCATATACAAACAAATGTATAATAAAAGCAAATTATATTTTTGCTCATTTTTATAAAACTATTTTTACGTACTTTTTACTTAAATAAAAAGAACTTTGAATTTTTTGTAATAATTTATGGAAAATACTTCACTATCATAGTATTTAATCATTTTAAAATATTCATTTTTTTGTTTTCTGCCAAAAGTGTGTTAATACCCAATCATTTAGTTCTTTAATATTAAATTAATGTGCATTTATTTTATATGGATAATTATTAAGTTAATTTTTAATCATTATTAATATGCATAAATCGGTATAAATGTGCAATGGCGTCTTAACTAATAACTGTTCACAATTGAATTTAATACCTCTGCATTTGTGCTATCATTTTCATGCTCAATTATATACAACTAATTGTATGTATTATTACCTTTATTATAATAAACAATAATTTTGAAGATTTCAAATATTACAGTAATATATACACAGTATTGTAGTATTATATGCAGTATTGTAGTAATATATACACGCAAAAAATTCAATATTTATTCAAAATACATTTATATAAAATTATCACTCAATTAAAATATAATTATTGTTGAAGATTGTTAATGATTTATAATAAACAAAATCAATGATAAAGAATTTTTGATGTTAGCTGCGAAAGTGATGCAAAAACTGAGAGATAGTGTTTTTAAAATGTTAAATAACTAAAAATTTTTAGAAATACACGAGTATCAGATTATTATGAAAATCTGTATTAATTACAATTACTACATACATAAATGCTTAAATTGATGATTTAAAAT
>JAQIWM010000290.1:0-10880 GCA_034695285.1 Eniochthonius minutissimus | reverse complement strand
TTTGGGGTTAAGAACTTAAACCCGACTATTGCTGTTATCTATGGTTTTTACATATTTCATCATCCCTACTTATTATTCTTTAAGTTATTATCATAGTGAATAATAAAATGTGTAAACGAATAATTCAAATACAGTGAAACCTGTCTAAGTTGGGTACGGGCAGTACCAATGATTTAGACAGACGTTAGACAGGTTTCACTGTATCTCGAAATTTCACAATTGAAATATGATTGCTAAAAATTTCATTATTACGAAATGTACTTTCAAAGGGAATACTTTTTTACAGCTCTTTATTCCTCTCTCTTTTCAAATCAAATGCTGAGGAAAACATAACACTTGAAAAATAAGCTCAACTAGTACAGTACAGTTGTAACAGAAAGCCCATCATTTATGTTTTATTACAATGATTGGCTCGCTGATATTGGTGCTGATTGATTAGAATCCAATGCTGAGGGAGACTCATGTTTATAACAGCGAAGTTAGTAATGTTTTTTCCAAAGTCAGTTGAATTTGACAAAAACGATTGATGCCATTCTCTCTCTCTCTCTCTCTCTCTCTCTCTCTCTCTCTCCCTCTCTCACTCTCTCTCTCTCTCTCGCTCTCTCTCTCGCTCTCTCTCACACATATACCCTCTCTCACTCTCACATTTACTTCTTTTCAAACAACTCAATAGCATAGTGGCAGTACATCACTGTATATAAACGAATAATGGTCGACAATGAAAAGTACTTTATTCCAATTGAGAGGAAAGAGAGAGAATCCTCATCCTTCGGATACGCTTTTGAGTCACAAACACGACTCAGCTCTTTGTATGGTAATTAGGATAATGGCTTTGGTTGAAATAAAATTTACTACGTACTTATTTTTAACTTAACGTGCCAAAGTTGTTATAGATTTGCATCATGTGGGTATTGAAAGAATAAATGGAAAGATCGTGTCGTGTCTCAAACGCGAATGCACTCACTTTTTTATATATTACATGAAAAAAAGAGGCGGAATATAAATGCGGACTCTCAATATTGTTGCTTCACTTTTTCATTACAATAGGTATGGGGAATTTCGGTATTCACATATCATTACTAATTTAGTATACCCTTTTAGTTAAGAAATTTTTAAAATTATTTTCTATTAAATTAATAACAATTTTAATCAATAATTAAAAATCAATTTTTTATTTTATTTACATTCACGTGGAATTAAATATAAAAAGTTATAAAACCCGTTGATTCTAATACAATGCTTCACACTTCATTGTTGCGGAGCACTTATCCCAAGTAATGTAAAGACAGTGTAAGGTCCTGTCTCATGAGAACATCGTATATATTTTACTAAAAGCGTACATCTGTGAAACTTAAATATTTCGACTGAACAAAGAGTTGCAGTGCACCCATAGTAAAGTAAATTCATAGAGCATTTCAATACCCATTACCCATACTATACCCATTACTATTTATTCTGAAGACACTAATGAGACACTGTATTTGTATGTGTCGCAAGTTTTTTATTTCCTCATTGCAAATGCTCATTATGCAAATGAAGTCACAGTATAAGTAAAATGCATTTAAACATAATGCATGAGAGTTACTCATAAATGCCATTTCATACTAAAGATGAGAATATTTAAGTGTATAATTACTGAATATATTAATAAATACATAAAATATAAATTATGTATAAAATTTCGTTGCTTTATATTTAATAATTTTATGGATCAAATTTTAGATTAAATAAGACTTTTATTAAACCTTAATTATTGCATGTTCCTCTATATTCATTTTCTATTAATATTTTATAACTATTTTTATCACTATTAATAAACTATTGACTTACAATAACTTGTAATTGAGAAATAAATCAATACAATAAATCAATATAAAAATTAAGCACTTTTATAAAATTGAGTTTATAATACTTAATATACAGATAAAGATTTTATTACATTATTAAATGAGAATTTTGATAATAAATAATTTTTAATTAAATTTTGCCAAAAGATACCCTCAAAATAGTGTAATGCATTTTCATGACATATTTCATTAATGATATTTCTATTCAATCATGAAACTCATTTTTTAAATAATAAAGATAAATATTTACCCTATGCCTAAATGGAAATACCTCAAAATTAGAGTCCGCAAAAAATGCTTTTTAACTTAAAAAGTGTTAAACGCAGTTTGAGATTTTTTAATTTTAGAGTATAAAAATTAAAAATATACACAAATATTTCAATTTTATTCACGCAAAATTCTCATTTTTATGTCATTTATTTCTAAATATGACAAAATTATGCTTTTTTAGTTTAAAAGCATTTTTTGCGGGCTCTATTCAAAATATTGGGCAATTGATAATGTATCCCATTTTTGAAATAAGAAACATACCAAAGTAATCATTGCACTTTATAAACTCATAGTTAACGAGAAGAGAATTTCAAAGGATCCTACACTCATATATCTATGCTACACTCATATCTATGTGCAATATCGTGGGTGTACACTGCCTCATGATTAAGGATTAATTTGATGCTTTCCAATTTTTTTATTATAAAAATTAAATTAAATTAAATATGTATTAATACATAAAAAAGAAATAATATAATAAAATTGGAAATGAGAAAAATGTTAATGCATTTTTAGTGTAAACATATTTTTATTGATTTATCTTTATTAAGGACACGAAAATGCATTAGTAATAAGGTTATAAAATAAAAAAATATTAATAACATTTTAATCTAAAGTAATTTTTATATAAAACTCGAATTAATTTCTCCCTTTTTTGAAAAAGATATTTTTCTTATCCATATTTGAGTTATATAAATATTACCAGTGATGCACAAGGCCTAAAACCTCTTAAAATTGTTGGTTACCTTGGTCGCCTTTTGTGTTTTTAAGCTATTTGGGGGGAGGGGAGTATCTTCATGTTAAAAAATCTTTCAGGTGATTCAGTTTGCCTTGATCCCATAGTGCTTTTCTCTCTTGAAATCTTGGGGGATCTGGGGGGCGTAATCTCTCAAGATTATAACCCCCTTGTGAATCACTGACTATAACTAAAAACTATAAATATAAAGCTCACTTAAAATATATAAACTCAAAGGGATAATCTTAAGCTCCGGTTCTATTTTCTTTATATAAAGTGCAGAATTTAATGATAATGGATATACATTTTGAAGTAATAAAAGTGACATAACTATGAAAAGTCAATAAAAAAATTTTAAATCTAAAAATATTACTATCCCATGGGGAAAAAAATAATAAAATAGCGGCAGTTATTATCGTCAGGATTTATAACAATAATTCGCGAAAAACATTATATAACAAAAATTAATTGTTTATTAATAAAAGAGAAGAGAATCATCACACTATTTTCAGCACCATTATGTTATTTTGAATTTACCATATTTCCATATGTATACAGTATACAGTATAACAGTATGTATACATTATTATGTATGCATACGTGAGACAATAATAGTCATTAAAAGAGAAAATAATAAATTTTGGTAATTGTTTATCTAAACGACAATTGTTTCAATTTTGTTTGTCACAATATGAATAAAAATTGAATTATTGAATGTGTTTTCACTATCATTTCAATTTACTCAAAGTGCAAATACACTCTCTACTATTATACATACACTCTGTACAATTATACTAGTATACCAGTACTAGTATACCATTCAAATGTGTATACCATTCAAACATCACTTTATAACTTTGACAATTGCACTTCAATAGTAATATATTTTGTGTTTAAATTGTGTAACGACGATATATAAGTATTAGTCTCATGTTATGTATGTCATGAGCAAACAATCGTTTAATTGAAGATACCCAAATTAGCATTTAGATATATTCGTATCGCGGGGAAAAAATATTGTTGAAACACAATTGTGGCGATTTTAATATAGTCGCACATACTGTATATTATTGGCCTTTGTCATCTCTCCTCTATTTGTGTGTATACATTATTAAACTTTTATTATGTTACTTATATTGTAAATTTATTAACTTTACAAATGATATCAAATGATAACTTTACAGTGTTTGACAAAGTGCGAAGTTACACTGGAGTCAGATAAGGAAATGATGTAAAAAGTCGAAAAGAATTGGGGAAGGAGGAGGGGAGAGGGTGGTAATTTTAAGTCAAAAAGAATTGGGGAAGGGGGAGGGGGGAGGGGGATAATTTTAAGTCAAAAAAGATTGGGGAGGGGGGTAATTTTAAGTCAGCATTTTTAAATAATAAACTACAAAATTGTGAGGGTTACAAAATTTTCCCTCAGGAAAATTAATATTTTGACATCCATTCCTTGCCAAACACTGACTCTAAATTATAAAAATAGTTTATTCCAAGTTTGAGGCTATGAAAAGAATATTTAATAAAACGTAAATAATAATTCCAATATATTAATATATTATAATACACAAAATAATTTTTGCATCAAAATAATAATAATAATATTATATAAATTGAATTGAAAAAAATCCCCTTTTAGCGTTTAGTAATAACTCTGACAATTTTGATATGCATCTATACTATATATAACTATTAAAATCCGTCAGTAATATTAATTTAAATTCAAAGAAATAAGCGAATTGCAAATGAAAAAAAGAATATATATATAGATATTCATGTATTTATAAAAAAGTGTTTTGAAAAAAGTAATTTAATTGTAAGATGCCATCATGATTCCAAATCCCTGTATAAATGTGGCATATATATACATATAAATGCCCAATCAATAGTAAAAGACTATACATTAAAACATTTTTGTCATGTTATACATGTTCAGCATTTATAAAATGCAAAATGTAAACTCGCGTCTGATAATTATTTTTCTGCGCCTTTTTTTAATGGGATATTTCCCTTCTGAAGCTAATGCATCATTTGATAACGTATACTGATATGATACTGGTATAACGTATACTATATACTTATACTAATATGATGAGACACACACAGCGTAACGAAATGCTATGAAAATGTGTAACTATGTGTGTGTTCGTATTTCATAAAATTCGCGTCAATATTACACATTATGGTTATATTATTCTGTGTGAGGCATTTTACTAAACTTTGCTTTACTAGTGTTTTGGTTTAGAAAGAAAAGCTATTAAATTTGGTGTGTGTGTTACTATTTCCTGCAGTGAATTTAGTGGTCCTCAAATAGAGATAAGACCACAGTTTTCACTTTTACATTAAATAAATATATATTATACTCCATTAGCGCGCGCCTATGAATATTTACATAATATATACTTTGACATTACTATACTCACAGTAATATCACAAATTGCATTACCTTTTTTAGGCGCAACGTTCAAAAAATTAATGCATTGCATTTGCGCTTTTTCCATCCATAACTATGATGATGATTACGGGTGATGAGTGTTCAACTTTTAGAGTTTGGCGTTAATGGGTCTCTCGTTAGTGTCATCTTTACCCCCCCCCCCCCCATTGACATATACATACATTCCTCTTATACCAACAAAATCATCAATTGAATCTTTTCACTGTTGTCGCGTAATGGAAAATATATTTGACTTTCGCAAAAAGCATTTCGTGGTTATATGCAATAAAACCCTTTTGAGATGATAGTTGCTTATAGAAGATAGCTGCTTACAGAATGATAGTTGCTAGTTAGATAGTTGCTTCTTTATCGAAAGTACCGTGAGTCATGATAAGCGTACAAATGTCCAACATTCGGCATTATGAGAAAGTAGAAAATGTGCACCTCAATAAATAGCCGCAATGAAAACGCTGCAGTTATACTCAGCTTATCTCTGATATAGAAAATCGGGAAAAAATGGCCAAAAACGGAAATAACAAACGGGGTCCTGTGGTTTGGTGCTATTTGCGGGGAAATGCACTGATGAAGATGCCACTACAACTAGTATATAACTAGTATATAATGCTGAGAGTGAAGAAAATCCTCAAATCAAATGGTGATATCACTTCTTAATGGGACTCAGTTTCCTGACAAAAGTTGCATTTCATTGAAGACCCTGAGGGTTATTTCGAGAGGAAAAGTTAATGCAGTCAGTTAATGGTCATTCTGTACATGACAAGTAAGTATATTTAATACAAATCAGTATTCGGTAAGGTTCAGAACTTTAGAAAAAAAATTATTAAAAATTTGAGAAAAAATTTACAAGAACAGGTTAAAAATATTAGTTTTCTTACTAGACAAAATAGCAACTAGTAACATTTATTAATTTGGTTAAATTATAACCCTTCACACGGGTCAATTATTCTCATTGCTGAACACTGATAACAGAATACACATCTTATGCATTAATGTGCTTTCGTTTATATTTGAGTGTACTTTTAAAGAATCATCATAGGATTGTGAAAAAGTTGTCGCTACAACTATGTGATGATAGCATCCTCTATAATATACCATGAATTAAGTTATGAGCACTTAAGTTTAAGTTTAGTAATGCTCAAAAAGTGCTTACCTTTAGAATTGATAAGTGCTAAAAGAAGTTCCTTATGCTTTTTCAAATGACTTTTTACGTAATACTCTGCTCCTTATGCATTCATCATACGCATTAATATATAAGTATCTATTTATAAGTATCTATATATAAGTGCACCTTTACACGAATACGACATTATAAAGTTTAGAAAATAAAAAACATTAGTGACATTAAAGGTATGCACCGTATCAATTATCATTTCTCTTTATATATTTACAATGATTATATATTATACAATTTTTTTCCTTTTTTAAAGTATGGCACAACATCATTACAGCATATTCAACATGAATCATACACTGACTTTACAAATGTCATTTTTGCCAAAATTTGGTATAATGACAATTTAAGTACACTTTTTACAACACTTTTTAAAACATAATGAAAATTATTATTATATTTATTTAACTCTAATTTAAGTAATGATAACAATTTTTTAAATGACATTTTTCTTTTGTTTTTAATGTTCACGAATCACGCTTTTAAATGTAATAATGACATTAAATATATTAAATATATTAACCTCATCATTTTCCTCGTTTTACCTGTCATATACTTTCATAAAAATTATTAAATTATATTTACTTTTTTATACACTAATAGAAAGTTGTAATTTTTTTTTTAATTTCTACCAAAATGGCAAATGACGATCAATCATTATTATTATTATTTATTTTTATATAATTAATATGAGACCATTTCAATATCTCGTTCTAAATGAATTTTTATCGTGTAATAATAAATAATTCATAACTAACAGTTAAACGGTACCATATTGGATTTTAAAAGTTACTATACAACTATTAAATAATTTTTCATATTTATTTTTTTAATATTTTCACCTGACATTTGACATAAAATAATTAAAAAAAAGGTTATGAATTACTATGTATTACTATGAATTCACCGATTAGTTTCATAGGGTGAATCACCGCTCGCATAGCCGCTGGACCCGTCACAAACTTCTACTAGTTCCTGTGTCTGTCTCTTGATATGATCGAGTGTGGTCATTTGAGTTAAATTTGCAAATACCATTCTTTCCTCATAATCATATTCGCATAATATTTTATTTTCATATAAATAAAATCGATCACCGACACAAAATCTCTGCAAACAATGGATATATATATTATATATACGGATATATTATATATATTATTATATAAATGAATGAGTATGGGGTATAAAATAGGAGAGGGGAAAAAATTAAATTACATCATGGACTTAATTATTTTTAGCGGGAGCTTAATCTTTGAAATTGATTTTCCCAAAAAAAACTTAATTGTTTTTTCTATATACTTCTACATAGTAATACATTTAATAACATATAAAATGAATTAATATAATGTCGGGAAATGGGAAAATTGAATTTTGGTGCCATTTGCGTGTTTTTGCTATTAACTATTTCGTGAAAATAATAATTTTAGAGACAGATTTATTTGTCACATACGTGATTGCACTGTTGACATGCGAAACACTCCAAATGATAAACATTGCCACGCGCTCGCATCACCATCTCAAACGCGGGGATTTGTTTATTACATGCTGAACATAATCCCGTTGTGCCGAACATCCTTTTAATGAAAAAACAATAATCACTAAAATATTCGATCAATTATTTTTATTATTAATACTGTCAATTGTTTTATTTTATAAATATATTGTTATGTATTTTTTCTATAATTATAACACTCATTTGATAAATATATTGTTATGTATTTTTTGTATAATTATAACATTTATTTGATAAATATATTGTTATGTATTTTTTTTCTATAATTATAACATTCATTTGATAAATATATCGTTATGTATTTTTTGTATAATAATAACATTGTTAATAATACCTGAGATAATCGCGCTTACAAAGGATGAGATCAGCTTTAGTGAAAAGTGTTGATCCAACTTCTCCTAGTCGACAATCGCAACACGCGCATTTGAGACAATCCTCATGCCAAAGATGGTCAAGAGCTTTGAGCAAATACCGCTCTCTTATTACTTTGTGGCATCCGTAACACTCCGGTGCTGATGATGATATATTTGATGATGAAGAGTTTGGTTTGGCTGAAGATAAACTTTGATGGGGCGATAGACGATTGGAACTTAAAATGTCACCACTATTACTAGCACAGGGATTGCTGTTATTATTGCCAATACCATTGACTGAGCAATTTTGTTTAGAATTATTCAGGGATTTATTTGCTGCTGACATTTTGCTTTTTGATCGCATAATATATATATATATATATATAATATATATAATACACTTTAGTACTCTTCAAGTTCAAGTTGAGACGCAATTGAGGGATGTAAAATTACGGGATCTCATTGATAACTTGTTTTTTATTCAATAAATTATAGTTGAGACAAGTTACTGACTAACTTGAGAATGATGTTTGTGGAATCAACACTTATAGACTCTCAGGGGCATGGACACGCGTCATTTATCATGCAAAAAGAATAGTGTGTCAAACACTAGCAAGTATACTAGTAAGTATAATATAACTTATATAATACAACTTTCACTTTCACCAACAATTTCACACTATTCATGAACAATATAAAGAGATGTGAATTAATTGAGTATACGGTATACTGTATACGGTATAACGAATTGAGTCACTTTGAGCCACTTTCAGCCGTACCGAAGGGCATCAAAGCTCTAACTGAATGATTCCCTTATGATGGTCACATTCACGTTCACGTTCAATAACTGTGAACACACTGCTCACAATGCAAGAGCAGCACGTGCGCCATGTAACTTAACTTAAACTCTAGTAACTAGTAACTATTTCCATTGCCGATTGGTGGGCACTAAACTACCACTTTATTACTGCTAAAGTCATGATGAAAATGCTCGAATCATACTTTCTTTACAAACATGGACAGGACATGAATTGGCACTGTTAAAGAAGTGGCAGAGTAACTTTGTAAATACTATACAAGTACTATACAAGTAATAAAACAAAAATATTAAAGAGAAAAAATGTTGCAGTGAACACGAATCCATTGGTGCAGTATATATTTTGTGTGACTCAGCGCATGAATTGTCAATTCCATTGCTATTAATTTGATTCTTTCTCAATCAATGAAAACGCATAATTGCCCTTTGGGTGAGAGTGATGGTGAAGTCATTTAATAATAAAACACGAAATATATTATTATTTTTGTGGTACCAATTGGGATGTCATGCTTCAAATGATCGAATGATTCACTCCATTAACAATTTAATGTATGTCGCCCGAGGGTAACTAGTAACGTTTAGTGATCATCAAATTGAGGGGCTGCTGTTATGGGATAAATCTCTCTTTAGGACCATATTATGACCCCACAAATTTTCATGTTCTATTTGTTGGTTTTGAAAAATTACCGGCGCCTTAACTTTTTCCAATTTTCCGGTTCTTTAAGTTTCATACTTTGCCGAACACTGACTAATGAATGTTTAGCCCCATCTTTTCATTACATTTTCTTCACGCGATCCAATCACAATTGAGTATAATTGCGTAATTCTAATAATACTTAATACTTTTATTTCATGCCATTTTTTCACCATCAGAAGAGAGAGAAATTAAGCGGAGAGTCGTTTTAAGAGAATGGCATAATTGCAGTTAATGGTACCATTGGTTTTGATCCATCCATTTAACTCTCTCCCACGTGTACTGTCATGTTTAAGTCCACAATATTCTTCAATTGACATGCCAATTTGTACCAATGATACTATGAACAAACTTCTCACAGAAGTGGCATCGACTGTAACTCTCTTCTCTCTCTCTTCTCCCTCTCTTTAATGCCAGCGGCATGTGTGTTCATGTTAAGCAATAAAATCGATTACATATACTATTGGGAATGGCAAATGATACAGTGGCATAAGTGTGTCACATATAACATAAACCTTCACCATAAATATCATATTTTCATATCATAAATATTTTTAAATCAAAATTTTCCTCTCAAATATATTATTGCATATATTTAAAAAAAAGTATTTTTAAATGTAAAAGTAAAGGTATAAACATATATGTGATTTAAATGAAATGGATTTGCAATTGAAAGTCACTTTTGGGAAATAGAAACGCTTTTTATGCAATTGCATGTCATATTATTGCATTACCAATTGAGTAGGAATTTTCAGTGATCTGCAAGAGGGGGATGCCCGTGGATTAATTTGAGGCTCCTCCTTATATAGTTTGTTGTTTTATTTAATAATTTAAATAATTTAATAACAGCGAATTATTTATTTTGTGTAAATAATGACCCTTTAACAATTGACCTTTTGATACTTCTCTGTACTTTATGAGCCCTCAATATTTAATATTTGCTGAACACTGATAAATTATCTAAAATAAATTACTTTGAAAAGTTTCTACAATTTCCAATTAAGTAATTACACATTAAATTAAATGGATA
>JAQIWM010000289.1:0-10881 GCA_034695285.1 Eniochthonius minutissimus | reverse complement strand
TTTATTGAACAAACAATGTTATAGTACATACACAACAATGTTATAGTACATAATAACAATAATAATATGGGGAAACATTTGTGAAGAGGAAACTTTTTATGCCGAATTTTATTCGCATCATTTTTGTTGTGTTTATGTGTGATGCACACACAAAAAAGTTGACGTGCGAAAGAGAGAAAAGATATTTTTGAAAAACTTTAGTTAACTTTATATTAGTGTACACGATGAGCGCCATTTACTTGCATAGGATCTGATATTTTTCTTTATGGTATAGCGTTAGCGTGACCTGTGATAGGATTTCTGCAGTATACAGTGTAATATACAGCACAAGATATCGCTAACAAAGTTAATGTACATTTTCTTCAGCTCTCGCAATTCTTTGTCGACCTGTCAGTCCACTTTTGAAGATAGTTGTTTAGTCTCGCCACTCACTAGGGCCTTCAGGCAGATGAAGCCCACTGCCATCATCATACTACCAAAATGTGTACGCGCAATGCCAATGCCAGACTTTTGGGAAGCGTCATTTTGGTCATTTGTATGGTCTTTTTCGATCTCTTTTTTACTTTTTTTAAGAAAATATTTCGTGATTACATTCACGGTTCTTTTATCGATGGTTCCACCTTTTGAATTGAATATTATAACACTGCTATGGGCGGTAAATCGATATCATGAGTTAATCTGCGATATCGCAAAAAGGATTTGAGAGTTCACATGTTTCACCATCAAATTAGATAATGATATCCCTTTGAACACTGATATTTACTTTTACCATTATTATTACTGTTAAAAGTTACTTCAAACTCATGGTAAAATAAAATTAATATATTCAAGAAATGGATATTCCGTTTGAATGATAATAATCATAAATACAATACGAAAGAGAAAATAAATTGCAAATGAAATTTATATAAATTTAAAATAGTGATGGGGCTGAGGGTTTGAACATCATAAAATATAAGGGAAATGATCACCACAGAGATACTAAAGACTCAAATTTATTACCTTTTGGAGCCTCAAGAAACTGCTAAGAATTGGTGTTTCCCTATTATTGTATTACCCAAAGGTATATCTTAATGTTAACTTTCAACCATAGTTAACTTTAATTTGTTGTTAAAAGAACACACACATGTAGAAAATATATTATATATAATAGTGAATTACTTAAAGAATTTTAATCAAGATTTTAGATTATCACGATTAAGTATCGATCTCTGTCTTGTTCTTGACTTTGGGTAAGATTTTTCATATGATATTTCAATGATTTAATATTACAAAATATTAATTTATTGTTATATAAAATTATTTTTAGTTTTCAGTTTTTATTACCCTTATTATTTATATATTATGATAATAATATATAATAATATATCATAATAATAATGTTGTATATCAATTACCTCTTTAGTTAATGCAATGGTTTTCCATTAAAATTGTAATTCCCGTGGATTTTCATACACAATTAATCAATAGGAAAAAAGCGAATGAACTTTATGATCATTAAGAAAGTGGAATTAAAGTTTATTACAACAATTCACTTTCATTGTTAAAATCAAGTCACATTTGAGGGTAATTTCATTAAAAATGGTGTCACTTTCCAATGTCAAAAGCAAACATAAATCTTAATCCCATTTTTTGTAATATTAGTATTTTTCAAATTACACATTTAAAGTCAATTCACAATCATTTAAATCTCATCATATATATTTTATTCACGTTTTAAATCTGCACTTTAATTTATGACACACAATAATATGCATAATTTTAAAACTGAATCAAAGTGATGAGAATCATTGAATTTATGAGTGAATTAATTTAGTTTAATGCGCTCATTTATAATATATAAATTATTAAATTAAATGATAAAATTTCAAATTAAATGCACAATTTTAATGGAGTTTAAAAGTGGCGCATTTTCCAAAAAAACATGATAATAATAATAATAATAATAACCCTTTAACTTTAATAAAACTTTTAATAAGTTTCTTATGAGTTTCTAACTGATGCTTTAAATCAATAGGAAACATACATATAAATATATGCGCATTGACTAAAAGTAATCGTTTATGTCCCTCGGGTTTGAGCTCTCAGTGTAAACTGATTTCCTGAGAACGATTACAGTGAAGTCGAGTTCTGTGTATGAGATACATGCACACACACGCATAAATACAGGTAAATACAGGTAAGCAGAGGTGCGCCATTTCCTTCAGACAATTTTTTCATTCTAGACAGATTCGCCGAATTTTTATTTCATGTAATGTGCACTCAATTAGCGAAACAGTGAAACAGCATTTATAATTGTAATTTTTGTAATGTAATTAATAATTAATATGCATTTTTTTGTATTATTAAACAATGACAAAAGCCTTTTTTGGTTACATGTTAAACAATGACACAACAAAGGACATATCCGTTTGATACAAAAGAATGTTTGTGAAGTGCGTATTGCTTGAGGCATGTTAAAACATTAGCACCTGCACTTTTGAAACTTCTCAACATACTATACTACAGTACTTCTTCACATTTATAAACCAATAATAATTTTATACATAATATTAACTGCATAATGTAAATTATGTAAATTATAACGCGAACGGAAAAAGGAAACCCAAAAATGAATTGAATTAATAAAATGTTCACTTTATTCAACATTTTAAAGTTAAAATAAACTTCAGCGAATCGAGACATTGTAACTTTTCAACTTTTTCAAGCGAATAGGGAATAGAAACTTTTTCTCTGGTGTTTCTCTTGTTAAATGAGAGGGGGTAAAAGGGGATATAAATGGGGATAAAACGGGGGAAGAGACGTGTAATCACTTTGTCCCGGGAGTGAACCATTATGGCTCAACCATGAGCCAGTTTATAGTTAGTGAGTGCGTGTGTATCTCTTTTTTCTCTTAAGACACTGGTGTAGTGTGAGAGGGAAATTCAGGTTTTTTCATGAAGAAGTTGCCACGTCGGGTATAGATTGGGTTCGGCTCTGATCACCGAACCACGGACCTAATGCGATAATGCTGCACAATGCTCTCTCTTTGCAGATACTAGGCATTGACTTAACGTGCATTTTGATATAGCCTCAGGTTATGCAAAACCCACGCTATGAATTCATCTTAAAGGTATGAACTCATATGATTGCCGCATTATAGTGAATGTTTTGTTACTCATATAATTCTAAATATAAACATAAATAACACATATATTTGGATAAAGGCATTTATCATTAGAGAATTTGATGTGTACAAATGCAGTGTAATGACTGATGAATTGAAAATTAATTTGCATCATAATCATAAACTATTATCAATTATTGAAGATAATTGCAGTTTTAAGAATTGCGCGTTTCATTATAGTATCATGAAATGTTTATTTATGTCAATTTTTGCATTAAATGTTTCCAAAAATATGTGACTTTTCCTGTACCTTTTCGAATTTTATTTACTAATCAAATGCAATGCGTGATGATTAAATATTAAAAATTGAATTAATTTATGGGACCGGATTTAATTAGCACATTATTATAATGCAATATGCTTCAACAGTCTCTCTCTCTCTCTCTCTCTCTCTCTCTCTCTCTCTCTCTCTCTCTCTCTCTCTCTCTCTCTCTCACAAACCTGAAATGATTTTTATAGTTATTTCGGTCATTCCTTCAGAAATATGAAATCAAACATATCAAAAGTGATATCCTCTCTCTCGTGTAAGTTATAGCTTTAGTAAACTTTTTTATTATGAGTGACACTTTCGTGTAAAACTTAAATTATATGGCACCATAGACTGTCAAATACTAATGCCACTGCTTTTTTCAATCAATTTAATTGTAACATTAATTTAAAGAACATTTTTTCGCTTTTTACATCCTCAATTGAATCACAAATCAATCTCATGTCATGCATCTTATGTGTGTCTTTCTCTTATCATTTCAATATATGTCATGATCAGAATCGGTAATTAGAGGAACAAAACGCTCTTAACATAGTGTGAGATTAACAAAAATAGGAGTTTACGCATTAAACTTAACGTATAAAACTATATATTACATAAGAATTAATTAAAAAAAATTAAGTCATTAAATAACAGGTAACGATATAACAATAATGATCATAATTTATATGCGCATATCAATTATGAAATTTTAGTTCTTTTTTCTCATTCTAATTCGTGAATTGCAAATTTTGTCCGCATTCTTATGCTAAATACTTAATCACTAGTGATGTAGCGCATTGTGTCCAATGTGATTGTGAACCCGATGAACATGGGACATCCATCCATGTGAGAACCGATTCACGTCCACTTGAGGCATACACAGGCATAGAGATCACGTCATTGTCATATGGTGATGGTGAATCCTGTCAATTGCATGAATGGTATGAGATAATGAGATATTATAAGAAATATGTGAAAAGGGGATTGTTGTAAAAAAGAGCTCAAAGAAAGAAGATGATTGAAAAGTTGACATAAGCTAACTATGCATGTCCCCGTGAAGAAGTATCTTCACAAAGAACTGCATCAGAAGTTCTTAAGAAGTTCTTTTCTCTAAAGTTTTTTGCCTCTTTTGTCGCGTCATACATTTTTTTCATTAATGCATTCCCGACATTCATGCCTTTTGGTTGTTTACTATACCTTTGGCAGGAAATAGAGTGATAATGGCGGCATCACTGATTGCAGAGGTGATTCGGGATGACAGTCTTGAAGTTGTCTCCCATCAAATAGCGCACCTTCAATCATAATTCCATTGATGGTGACATGCATTGATCGTGATGTCTTTAGGGTCTGTGTTCCCCATGATGAGCACATCTTTACCCAATCGACACTCACTCTCAACTCACGTGACGCCTGTTGCCGTAATGCATTTAATAGTGATGTCGGATAAAGAAAATGTGAGAGATCATAAGTATTGTCCGATGACATTGAGTTAATAATTTTGCGTATTTCATTGGCCATTGCCAATACACAACGTATAAATTGATCGGCGTATTGTGGTCCATTGGGCCAAACTGTTAGCCATTGATCAGGTACTTCATTGCTTAGTAGTGAATGGTGTGCATGACCATTGTCATCATCAGTATTAAGGTCTTTGTCGATGATTTGAATAAGCTTTTGTATGTGAAGGTATTCACCATTGATATAGACTTTGAGTGGCGATGAACTCTCACCATTGATTCGATTGATTGGTGAGTGCGGCTTTTCATTAGTGAACCTATTCCCTGCCAAATCCTTCCAAAGGCTCCGCAATCGCTTAATTTCTTCTCGGATTTGACTTACATTTGTGGCTTTCTCCAAAACACGTAATCCCCTCATCAATCTTTCTTCGACAATCACATGTCGCAATTTATTAACATTCGATGGCAGTCCCATAACTGATATTTCATCCTAAAATAATAACAATTACATATGTTGATTAAGATGGGCGTGGGTTCGGTTTAAATTATTGCTTTATCTGTTAAAATAAGCAGTTTGATGCAGTGTTCCGCAAGGGGCAGGATACCTGGAGATTGACCCCCTGAGAGGCCGAAATTTAGGACCGCACACGAATTTTTCTATTTTTACTAGTATCTCTAGTTATGGGGAATTATTTATTGTCGAATTAATGACCCTTTACAATATTTTGATTGAGAATTATTCCCCCTCCCGATTGTTTATCAAATTTTATGAACACTTTGAAACTTTTTGAGCACTGATTTAATGTGTTTTTTTTAATTTCGATATAATCATATAATCTTATATTATGTATTAATTTATACTTTAATTTATTATTATTTATTTATATAATAAATGTAATTTAAAAAATTGGAAAATATAAAAATATATATTAATTCACATGACTATTATTATGTTGCATCATGATAATTGATGTTTATAGAGTTAACTGTTAACAGAGTTTTTGGGGCATAATTCCGCCCTTAAATAAGAATCATTCAATAATTGTCTTAACCCATTCATTATCTTATTTTTAGAATCGCCTTTTCTTATGACTTTAAATTGAATCAGCTCTTAGCAATAATGGCAATTACTATAGGCAATTGCTATAATTACTATTATTTTATTACCGTGTCATAAATTATGCCGAACTTGTCCCATAACATACCTGAAGATTACCCTTCTCTTGATTATCGTTATTGGTGGTGAACCACCGCATAATTAGCGCCTTTAATATATTATCATCAACATGTGTATCTAATTTGCCTCCGTAAATGACAGACATAAGCAGGCCACGGATGAAGTCAAATCGAAGCCGTCGGTCTTTACTTTGAACCACCGTTTGTATCACTGTCGATGCCGCTCGAAAATCATTGAATCCGAATTCATAACTTTTTGTCCATCCCTGAGGTACATAATGCCTCCGCTCGCAGCATATCGCATGAAAATATGATAATATCCTCAATTCAGGAATTGACTGAACACTCGCATCTGTCGCTAATCTTTTTAATTGTGACTGAAGACCCGGAGATGATTCATATGCAAATTTTATTGACAATTCGAGTAATGATACAGGAAATTCATCGTGACACTCTGTAACTAATATGACAAATTTGTTTGATATGTTCTGTAATAATCGGGATAAATGCGGCATCCACGAAATGACCAAATGAAGATTGGTTAAACATATCCATTCAGTGTCATCATTGTTACTAATAACCTGTTGAGCGCGCGTAATTACATCTGCACCCATAGACAAAGTTGGAAAGCGCTTAATATTCATCTCACTCGCAATTTCTTGTAATTCACTAGTCGGATCACATCCTGGTGAGGTCATAATAAGTGCCACTTTTTGTCTTGACCCATACACACTTTTGATAAATTCTTTCAGTGATATTCCCTCATCAATCGTCACAGCATTTGACTCTCGAGGGCATTGCTTTTGCAAGAATCGTTTAAATATCTCTCTATCCTCAGGAAATAATCCTCTTGAGACATAATTATACATGTCCTGAAGCATTTGTCCCGCTGTGAGCTCTTTATGTGATTGAAGGGATTCTGAGAATACCGTTTCATATTCGGACACACCATATCTGTACATTGAATTCAGTGTGACCAATTCTTGAATGAGGAAATAGATTTGAGACGCAAATGTGGCGAGAGATTCGTATTCGGCCCTTTCACGATTAAGATCATCACTTAATTTTGCCGATTCTGCTAAAGACTGTTCTACTTTCATCGCTGAAGTTTTAATGTCCTTTAAGCTTCGGACTAAATCTGCGTCATTAATAAGATTTCCTGTTGATGATGTTAATTTCTTCAGAAGTTGTGACTCTAAATCTCTTAATGATAATTCCAATGTCTGTTTTGTCTTTTCCAATTCATTAATTTTTGTTTCTAATTCAGGTCTTCGGCATTGTATAATGATACTTAAAAGTGTGGTTCTCATGCCACTTCCGGTCGGTGAGAGATTTATTACGTTAAACAGGGGATTAGAGATATTTTCAGAGTCCACATCTTGAGTAACAAAATAGAGTTTAAAATTGGTATTGTAATCGACTCTCTTTTCCCCGATATAACACCAATTACGAGCAGCATCGGGAGCACCGTATATTTCATGCGATAATATTGGCAAAAGTAACATATCCAATTTACTGAAATCATTAATGATCAAAGTTCTACCGAATCGAAGGCTCAACTCAAACACTTTGATCCAATCGCGACTCCTCATGTCAGTGATTTCGCAATTCGAAAACTTTGACACCACTTTTTTCGAGGGATCACAAATGAGTGGCGTCAAATGATTGCATTTGACTGTCATGAATACATCATCTTCAGAGGAACAATCAAAAAACCTGACGGCGTCAAACTCTTGTACATCAACAATTTGGCAGCATTTTTGAAGCATTTCATTTCGCCTCTCATTTGATGCCTCTGAACTGCAGTAAATGATATAAGCCGCGGCCACCAATGAGTTGATTGGTAAAGATTCCAGAATGGCATTGATCTCTGACAATTGATCCTTCCATCGGGAGAATTCACCACTTAAATCTCCGATGAGTTTCTCACTCTGTGCCAATATTTGTGACGTTTGTTTGAGTCCGACTTCAATTTGAGCGGCTTCTACAGTCACGTGATTGAGTCTATCTCTAAGTACCCCGACCTCAACTTCAACACCTTCTAATTGATTACTCAGTGATTTCATGCGCGATTGTGCCGATCTAAGACCAGATTCAAGTCTGTTCTGTTCAGTTTCTAAGGGTTTAATTTTGTGTAAAACTTTAGAAAATGAAACATTTGCTTTGACCCATTCTGCCAATGGTGCCGCAGCCACTGATGCACGTTTTGCTACAACAGGATCATAACTATCGCCACGATTCTGCAGAAGTACTTCTACTTTTTCCCGCATGTCCGGCGTTATCTTTCTGCTATCGAAGTTCATGATCTCATCCTTAACACCGCGCCTCGAAAGGAATGATTTCATCGACACCCATGATGTATCATTAACACCCATTAGACGAAGAACACCCTCTAAAATATCTCTTATAACTTCAGGAGGTGCCCGAAGTGATCTGATCTCGGCTAAAGATTCTGATGTGATACCCCCGACCGCAGCTTTCGCCGCCATAAGTGTCGGTTCAATCTCTTTGAGTTCAGCATCAATCTCTCTTTTGCGCACCTTTAACTTTGCAGTTTCTTTCTCAGTTCGCGATTTGATATCCTCCAATTCCACTTTCTGATCTTCAGATGCATGCATTGATGATGTAATAAGATTAAGAGCATCATCAGCCTCTTGTCTTTTTTCGGCCAATAATTCTTTTTGTTCTTCGGCCTCCGATTTTAGTTTCTCCATCTCGTGACTCGCTTCATCCAATTTAGCGACACCGAGTTTCAGATGTTCACGACGCTTTTCGATATCTGATTTTTTTTTATTCATTATCTCAGCGAAGGTATGTACAAATGCAATATATTTTCGTGGTTCATCAGAGAATTGAGGAAACAGATCGTAAATTTTGTAAAAGATTCTCGAAAATTTCTCATCTTTGATTTCATCTTTCAGTATCATTTGTGGTATTTTTGCTAAACTTTCACTCGACCATTGCTTAATCAGATGAATGTGACAAACATGACTCCACATGAGTTGTCTGACATCGTGTAATGAGTTAAGTGTGAGAACGATTCGTATCATTGATGATCCGTTATATTCATTGAGAATACCATAAATGCGATCTCTTAAATGAGGCATTATCTGCAAATGCATTTCATCGATCAACAATAAGATTTTTTTATCTGAATGATCGTCTTCGCCATATATAAGTGCTTTTAATTCAGCAGCTAAATGTTTGTCACTGATTGATACTTTTGGACTCCATATTTGGTCATAGCCAAAGGCGTGACATGTCACTTTTATCGCCAATTTCCGTCCACATCCCGATCGTCCGACCAAAACGAGTCCTTTAATTTTCTTATCATTTTCAGAGTCTTCCGAAAGAAATGAATTTGCCTCTCCAAATATGGATATTGTTTCGGGAATGAGTGCCACTTTTGGATCCTGAACTTCAGTTTCGTTAACCCACGATGTGATTAACTTTCTGATCTGTGCACTGAATTGCTCTGCTGAGAGTTGAACCAATTTTGAAGAACCGCTCATGGATGCAAATATGACATTATCTTTGTCATGATCTGCTCCGAGTGACAGAGTTATCGCTCCCTCTAAAGTTGATCGTGATTCAATTTGACTATGAAATGACCTCCAAAATTCATATCTTAAAACTTCACCACTGACATCATTGACATAGCGATTAAGTGATTCAATTATCTCAACACCAATTCTAAGAATATCAAATTGATTTGATTGATATTTGGTGATTTCACGTATTACTTTCCCAAATGCTGCAGTAAATGTCGACCTCCAATTGCTACTCTCAGCAATTCTGCCATTGAGTATTGCATCAATTTCTTCGATTGGAGGAAGTGATACATTTATTATGTGCATGAGTGATATAAGTCTTGGATTAAGATGCTTAATATTGGAACATGTGCATACGATTTGGAACTTTTGGAGATGAATCCATTCAAAAGTACTCTCATCATACATACCATTATAAGACATGATTTGTGTTAAAAAAGCCAAAAGTGATTTACTCTGCCATTTGTCTGCTTTTAACAGTTCCAAGTGTTTAATGTATAATATAATTTTACTATTTGTTGGCGATTTCATTACTTTTGAAGTTCCATTTGTTATCAGTGCACATCTCGATCTTAATGCAGTTATTATTTCAGACGGTGCAGTATCGGGAGTGCAGTTGATCCTCACGACCACACCTGTCTTAAGTAAGGTTTCCTCAGCAATGGCATTCTTTCCCACCCCTTTAGCACCAATGAATAAAACATGATCTTCACTCTGAATGTATGGTCTGAGAAACTCAACTGAGTTATTCACTGACTGGGTAATGATTAATGATCCCGTTTTTTGGTTTTGAGTTTTTGCATCCAATTTACACTGAACTCTGAAAAGTCCTTTAACAGCATCACCATCTTCAGCGATAGCAAAACTGATATGACTGAGAACAGTTCTGGATAATGAAACACGAAGTTCTGAATCATATGATGTCACAATCCGTAATATCTGTTCCTGAGATATTTGAGCATTTATCTGTTTCATCGCCGCTGTAATCATTTGATTACTTTTAACACCACTAATGCATGTCACCCCCAAACGTGAAATCGTTGCCGGAGACGCGAATGAAAGTGATGTCGTCTCAAAGATCAGATTACATTTTTTTTGATCAAAATCGATACGCTCTCCTGACGGTAATGTTAACACTTTATTATCATCGAGAACTGAGTTAAGAGCCTCGACCCAATCAGGGTCAATGTCCCCGTCAAATATTATCCAAAATTGGTTGTTACTTTCATCTCTTGCGACTTCACGTGATTTAAAAGTAATCACTCCGTCGTGCCATTCTCG
>JAQIWM010000288.1:0-10903 GCA_034695285.1 Eniochthonius minutissimus | reverse complement strand
TGTTATTACTCTGTTATTTGTCCATCGTTCAGTACAAATCGAATTCGCACCCGGGATATGTGCCAATGCATCGTCACATTACCAACAATGTCTTGAAAATCATATTCAACATATGGTTGGTAGACATCTACCACATGAATCATTGTTGTCTGCTGAAAATTATCATCCTGAAAATCACAACAATGATCGAGGTGCATATGTGTTAGTAAATGATCATTTACCACCACCACCAGTTCATCATGTTGCGGGTGATGATCACCGATATCGTAAATCGGGATCATCAATTCCCGCGGCGCAGGGAATGCTCTTTCCACAAAAGTTATCAAAATATGTTCACTTTGATAGAGATAATGTTGATATTTACCGACACTACCTAAGAGATGATTTGTATTTAAATAATGACCACTGTCATCTTCAATACAATGATGTATCACCAAAAGTGACGCCCGAAGATATTAATGAAGCTTTTAATTTTGCTATTAATGCACTTCGACCCTATGAAAGTGCCATCAGAAGTGATCCTTCATTTATGCAGCTTCAGTCGGGATCCTACAACAATGCTATTCAATCAAAGTATTTAGAACTCGCATCATCGTACATCACTAACAAGTAAGTGCTAATTATTACTTATTAATTAATTATTTGTTATTTTAACATTTTTATTTATTGTTTTAACATATAATAATAACATTTATTAATCTTTAACAATAATTTATATATTTAAATATTTAATAATTATTAAATATATTAATATAATTATAATTATAATATTAATAAGTATTGTTAAGCATTAATAAATTTAATTAATATATTTAATTTATTATTAATGATGCCATAAAGTTTATGACATAAACTATTATTAACTTTTTTATTATTATTATTAATAATATGTGTTTATTATTATTATATATGTTTAATATTATATTAATATTTAACAGTTTTACGTGTCAATTAATTATTTAAAGTTATTATGTATGTTAATTGTATGGTTATTAAACGATTTAAAAAAAATTATGTTACATATTGGTATGCGTAAAAAATATGAACTAAACTTTATATAAGTGATTAACATAACTATAATTAATCGTATAAATTTTACTAATGTCATGTTTTAAATGTGTCGAAAAATGTTTCAATCGTCACTATATTTAGATTTATGTTTATGCCTGTATCGTTATATAACTTTAGGCGCTTTTTATATATTAATAATTCACCGTTACGATATGTGTAACTATACGGTAGTTAACACTATAGTTATATGCTGAAAAACACTATATTTAAATAATATTATTAATATAAGTGCTGATGGACAGCAGTGAATATTTATTTCTGTAGTTATTTATTAAGGCACTTATATATTTTGACATAAATTTATTCCTTATTTTTAATACACATTTAAACTTTTAACACAAATATTTGGGATATATTTTATTTAATTGAAAATATGTGTATGAATTTTTATTTAATAATATTTTTATTATTGCCAAACGTATTTTAACGTGGGTATTTATGGAATTTATAACTGTCATTATTATTATTAAGACATATGACGATGATAAAAAATATATAAAAATTTTAAAAATAAATTAGAGAATTAAACGATCTCATCCTAAGAGTTCATTTCTCTATTAATTAGCACTTTATCCTAATATATTACACGACTCAAATAGTACTTTAATTATTTTTAATGTGACATTTATTAATATTAATATATATATAAACCTGATTTTAAATAGACTTTAATTATATAGCTTTTTTTAAATTAATTTATGTATAATTATAGTTATCATAATTAATTTTTAAAAGAGGATTTATAATATATAATTAATTATGTCACTTTTTTTGTGCAAAAATTTTACATAAATTTTTATAATAAAAATTAAATTAAACAAAAAAAATATAATTTAACAAAATACACATTAAAAAACAAAATACGCATTTATAGAAAACAAAATACACATTTATAAAAAACAAAATACAAATTTATAAAAAAACAAAATAATTTCTGTAATTATTGTCAAATTATATACAATACAAATGTTAATATTAAACTAAATGTTAACTTCAGATTAAAGTATAAAAACAGGTTTAAGATTAAAAAATTCAATTGACTAAAAAAGTGATTTTAAAACCTTAACGTTTACTATACACACACACATGCTATTGATGTGAGAAATAACTTTAACTATTACATTGAAATTGAAAGGTTTTAAAAGCCGATTAACAATTTGATACGATTAAAATAATAAAATATAACTATAGATTAGTTATGGCGTTTCACTCCTCTATTAAATCACCATAGAATTTTATTATTATTAAAATCCTAAAATTAATACCCTCTTAATTTTGAATTTAAAACGGAAGCACTTTTAGCATCATCACGGAGTAAATTATAAATATATTATTATTGAATTGGTTTTTGAATAATAATAATAATAATAATTTTAAAAAGAGATAAATAACGATCCTTTAGCGAAAAGTGTGTCATTAATATGTGATTAGAAAAAGTGAGAAAATTATAAGTTTAAGATTTTCTAAGTCAAAGTTATAGCATAAAAAGGTATTAAAAGACATTGGAGGTAATACCATAACAACAATGTAAAGGCCATTATATTTGGGTTATAAAACATCAATACGGGAAATGTGTGTATTTTGTTAATGCTAAAAAATTAAATAAAATAATGAATTAAATAATAATGTTTGTAATACATGTATAATGATCAAATACAACGAAGGAAATGAATTATTTTTTTAAAAATATAATTAAAATTAATTTAAGCGGAATTTAATACGATCATTTATTAATTTATATATAATTGAATTATCAATTTTTTTTTTTATTATTAACATTGACATTTAATATATTATTATCTCATTATAAAATCAGTTAATTTTTATTTTATAAAAATTAAATTCCAAAAATACAGAAACTATTTAAATAAATAATTAATTAATATTTTAAACATATAAAAATTTTGTAAAAAATAATATTTATTTTATTATTAATAAAAATTTATTTTTATTTTTTAATTGCGAAATGATAAAAAAAATTAGAAAGTGCATTAGTAAATGGGACGCTCAAAAATTACTGCCGACTTTTAATGTGCGTAAATTTTTGGCATATAATTTACAAAGTAACACGTGCGAAATCCCATTAAACGACTGTGACCCGAAAAGTATATACCGTACACCCAATGGACGATGCAATAACTTAGTATACCCTCAATGGGCACAATCATTCACGTGTCATCTTCGTTTACTACCTCCTGACTACGCTGATGGTATTCAAGTTCCACGTGTTGCATATGACTCATCACCATTGCCAAATGCACGTGTTATATCAAATTTATTATTTCCCGCGATACCCCAAAATGATAATAAATTAACATCAATGACAATGGCATACGGACAATTTATTGTTCATGATATATCCCGTAATACCCCATTTGCAATGAGCACCGATTGTTGCGCACCCGATAGTGGACGATATCCCGAATGTTTACCGATTTCACCGATTGGATACAATGATTTTCTCTTCGATCTTTTTAATCAGACGTGTATGACATTCGTCCGGACTATTACTTGTAATAAGTGCCAACTCGGTACGGAATTTTATAATTATATCAATAATATAATTATATTAATTTATTAATATATGTATATATTAATAAGTTTATAATTATATTAATAATAACGACGCCAAAATTATACCTCTAATTAATGTGTACATTTACTATTTAGTCACTTAATTTATTTATTAATTACAATTTTCAAGGTCCACGTGAACAAAATAATGAAGCAACACATATACTCGATTTGTCAAATGTCTACGGTATTACAATTCAGGACCAAATCTCCCTGAGGACCTTTGATAGAGGTCAGTATGATAATTAAAATTAAATTGGCATAAAGTATACTATAACCATACTTTTACAAGAGGGTATAGGGGAGGGATGACCCCCTAAGAATTTTTGAGATGTTGAGAAATACCAAAGGGGAAGAAGTTAATAAAATTTTCTCCCTTCGAATTTTTAAAATTATATAAATCTCACCCCTTCTCCTGGAGGTGAGGACCTTGTGCAACTACAACTGACTATAACTGACTATAACTGACTATAACTCTATAATTATGGTCGATTATAAATATAAATAATAATAAAAGCGTGTGATTAACTTAAGTTATAATTATATCCCAATTATTATATATATCATTATATTTATAATTATAGGACAATTAAAAACATTTGTGGATCTATTTAACAATGATGTATCACCGCCTGCACAGGATCAGGCAGGGTGTAATGCTGCACCATCACCACCACTACCATTTGCTAGTAGATGTTTCATGACCGGTGATGGTATTCGATCGAATCAACATCCGGCATTACAATCAATTCAAGCATTTTATCTCCGAAGACATAATCAACATGCAGGGGCATTATCAAAGGTTAACCCCCATTGGGATGATGAAAGACTTTTTCAAGAATCAAGGTAATGGCAATCACTTGTTTCTAGTGATTAATTGTTAATGATAATGAATAATTAATTTATTATTAAATTTATTATTAAATTTATTATTAAATTTATTATTAGAATATTGCATTACATGACCACAATTAGGTTATTAATATATATTCATTTAACCAATATAGTCATTAGTCATTGTAACCTTATTTCTATTTAAAATACTAGTGAAAACTAATTAATAATTACTAATTAGTAATAAATAGTATATGTCACTAAATTATTTATACATTTCGAAATATTAATTCGCTTTCAACGTTAGTGTGGGAATATTAATGCGATTCATTTAGTATTTTATGCATTATATAACTTTATAATAAATTAAATATGAAATATTTTTAAAAAAATGATATTAATCTTTTGAGTCAATAATCGGTACAAATTTTATTCAAAAAAATTTACTTTCACTATACCTTAGAGCACAGTAATAAATTTGTTGTTAATATTTACAGCACATTTTTATCTTTAAATCAATTAATTCGAAATATATCAATTTAATGTTTTTATATCGACGAAAAAAATTATTGAACTCTTTAGCTATACCTACATTCAATGAATCAATATTGCAGTAAGCATTTTAGGAACGTTTTAAAGGATTAAATATGTAATACTTATTGATATTGATTTACTAGTGATAGTGGAAATTATTAGTAAGGTCATGGTTATGATATGAAAATGTAAACAGCTTTTAGCTCATTCTTTCATGTTTATTAAGAATTAATTAATAAACCCAAAAATTGGCCCCATATTTTTAACTGATTTGTAATAATTAACAAAATTTATTTACTTTTATAATTTTTTTAATTTTTTTAATTTTTTCCTCCGATATTCAGTTCTAATTAATTTCAATTGTGTATCGATGTCATAAAATTAAAAAATTATTTATTATTTATTATTTAGTTCATTACAAATATATAATCGGCATAATTATTATTATTTAACTCAAATTAGTAAAGTAAAATATTAAACACGCATTTTTAAAATAATAAATAATAAACTTATTATAAAATAATGTTAAATCAAAAAAATAATACAAATGAATTTTAAACTGAATATTTAATATTTAAAAAACTAAAAGTAAAAGGAAAATGATTAAAATGATTAAAATAATTAAAATTTTTATTTTTTTAATAATTAAATTAAATACTGCAATTAAATGAACATCATTTTAAATTAAAAGTAAAGTTTATATTAATTAACAGTGGACAATTGAGTTAATTATTATAATTGTTATGACAGAGGAAACGCCTATATATTTCCATAGTATTTAATACTTATTAAAGTATGGTTTATTTAATTTAATTATCTTAATTATTGCGTGCGACAATAGTAATAATACGTATTATTTTTTATTTTTCCCATGCACTAATACTTCCTAAAAAATTATACCCGAAACTAAGACATTTATACATTCCTCACGCGAACATTATAATACTATAACGTGAGTACGTGTATCTAATAATTTAATAGTATACTAAAGAAGTGCAATTCTCGTATATTGTGTGTGTACGCATTTTAGCAATTGACGAGAATCGGTACTTTTTTCCTTAAATGTATATTAGTTACGGGGTGAGTTTATTGTTGCAGTGAAACTACAATGTGAACATTCAATTTATTTAAATGAGTTTTTAGTTACACCCTAAAAAGGGTGATTAATAATTAAGTATAACTAAACTCACGATTTAATAATGTATGTATGAATGACTCAAATGAAAAATAAAATGAGAAAAATTACAATATTGTAATTTACAAATTTCAATTTTAAGGGAAAGTGTTTATTTAACAGTGAAACGGAAGTATTTAAAATTCCCAATTAGAGGTATACCATTAAATAGTAAATATAAAGATAACAAAATTATTAACAAAATAATAAAAATCAATCTTTAAAAAAGTGACAGCAATAAATGTGTGTATATTTTAGTGAAATGCAATTACTAGTATATGATTTCAACTAAACTTTGTAAATGTTAAATGTATCAGTGCACTGATCTCCTGAACCAAATTCCACAATAGAATAGTAAAAAAAATTCACAGGAATTGCACTATTAAAGTACACATAAATACATAGTATATATATGTATCACTAGTAATGGATGAAGAGTTTGATATGAATAAAAATTGCATGATATAATTATAAATGAACTAAATTATGATTATGTTTATTTATATAATATTCTTGTTATAAACCACAGGCGTATTCTCATCGCCGAACATCAAAGGATAGCATACGGAGAATATTTACCTGCGATAATGGGGAAATCACTATCGCATTTCTTTGGTTTGGATCTATTACCACACGGATATTCCAAATATGATCCGTCGATAGACCCTTCGACATCACATGAGTGGGTCGTGGCCGCGGGAAGATTCGGCCATTCCCAAACTAATGACAGGTTTAGTGTGTTGCTCGGGGGTGGTAAATCGTACTCCTATTTTATAAGAGATGTATTCTTTGATCCTGCGGTTGTCAGCTATGGTCACGTGAGTTTTATTTTTACGGGAAAATTCATGGGGTGACAAACATGGGAAGTCCAACATTTTTACAGGGGATGGATGTGTAAATAATATTAATTTTTCATAACTACACATTGGGCGGAACGGGACGGGGTATATGATAAAATTTTAATTATGGAATACTAATCAGTAATTAACGTTAATCACGTTAATGCGTGAATCACGTTAAAAATGATGTGAAAAGAATACCACTTTATGGCATTCAATAGATGATTAACCCCATAATACTATGTTATGGATTTCCTTCAACTGTCAAACTATAATTTATATCCCATAGTAATATCCATACAATTACAAGTGAATTTTGTGTTTAACTATTAATATTTTCATCAGGCTTCGGGTGTTGCTAAAGGGCTAATTAAAGATGCCACGACATTAGCGGGTGATCCTTTCTTTGTAAATGATTTAAAACATTTCCTATTAAAACGTAGAGATACTAATAGCGGAAGAGATTTACCGGCAACAAATATACAACGGGGGAGAGAACACGGATTACCCGGTTATGTATTTTACCTTGATTATTGCTTTGGGTAAGTTCGTATTACTAGTGCTTAAATTTATTTAAATACAGTCATATCCCCATTCTGTTAACACCTGATTTTGTTAACGCATATAAAAGTCACTATCGCTTTCAATACACTAAAAGTTTACTCCATTCTGTTACACTTTGATTTTTTTAAACTAAATTTTAAGTATCAATGGAGTTAACAGAATCGAGGTTTTACTGTAAAAGTACATCGCTTACACTAAATATTGACTCGATTCTGTTAACACCTCTATTTTGTTAACTAAAATCTAATCACCAATGGGGTTAACGGAAATGGGGTTTTACTATACACTTAAACTTAAGTACATGGTTACCATAAAAGATTAGTTCCTACGCATAATGACTTTTTCCTCCCTCATACAATTACTGCTCCTAGTAAATTGTTTTTCATTACTTTTTCATCCTCTTTACTATCCCATTATTCCCTATTTCAATTTCCTCATTTTCCCACATTTATCTTTCGCAATATTTAAAGATTAATATCCATTACAAAATAATTAATAAATAATTTATTTATTATTTATTATTTAAAAGTTAAAATTATTAATAGTTTCTCACTTCGCCCATAAAAATACAAAAAAGAGTTTATCATATATTGAAAAGGAATGAAAGGAATAGTGCCAATGAAAGTGATAATTTATCGTTTTACTTTCAAAAGATATATAAAAATAAATAAAATAAATTCCTTTTCGTATATGAATTTGTAAATGTAAATCATAACGAAACAAATAAATAATAAAATTGCATTTACACGTTAACATTGGCACTTCTTTCATCTGTCCGATTGGTATTTGGGCCATGGGCGAAGTGAATTATGTAAAACTATGGGATACCGGACAAATGGGGGTACTACGATCGTAACTAAGATAATATGAAAACGACTGCATGTGTATGTGTATGTGTGACTCACTATTTAGTTAAGTGAATCATTGCAACAATGAGATTATTGTATAATTATTGATTACGGCGTTGAAAAAGTCCTAATTATTTTTCAATTACACCCTTTAAATGATGGTAAACATCAATAAACAATGCATTTTTATAAAAAATTATAATTACCTTTAGACCCTGAATTATTATCCCCGAAACTAGGACCTTTATGCTTATTATTATACAAATTACTATTATAATATTATTTAATATTTAACCCTTAATAACATTATAGTTAACCCTTAACAAAAATTATGTAATTACTGTTGCATTATACTGTGAAAACCCTGCGATAGCATTGATTAACATACTTTTTTAGTATTTAATTTATAAATATTTATAAATTATGTATAAAAATATAATTGATTATCACTAATAATTATTATTTTTTAATTGTTGCAAATGCTAGTTATGAAGTTAAACATTGGAACGATTTAGATACATTCATTGAAAAGGAACAGATCGAATTAATAAAGAAATTATATAAGTGAGTGACGGTTTAGTAATAATTACTTTTTTTATTATTATATTTATAATAAAAATATTATTATTATTTTATTATTTAATAATAAATTGAGATATTTGAAGTTAATATTACAATTTATAAGGAACGAGGAAATTTATGCAAAAAATGTTATCACTTTTTTAAAAAAGTTATTACATTTATTGACTATTTATGGTTAATAAATGAGTATTATTTTATTTTTGAATAATTTATAATAAATTATTTTTTGAATGAAAACTCTTTAAAAGAGACTTAACAAAAGGCATATTATATTAGTATATTATATATTAGTATATTATATTATATTAGTATTTTAATGGATAATTTCAAAGTCATAGAAGTCATGATTATAAAATTAAGAGACTGAATAATAGTAATTATTTATAATTTCTTATAACTCAGGAGCAATTTTCTTTTTTAATATAATAATCTGATGTTAAAAATATATATTATTATTTAAACATAATTTAAATAATAATATATTTTTATATTAAATAATAATAATAATTAAATATTACATAAAAAAATTAAAATTATATTAATAACATAATTATTCATACACTAAAATGTTGAATTTATTTACGCGTTCGTTTCGAAGAGTATCATACTCTGAGTATGAGGTAATTAATACTTAAGGTGTAAATATAATAGTAAATCAAGTGTATTAACTAGACTCTAGTTAAACTTAAAAAAAATAGTATTTTTCTAAAAGAGCCCACCTAAGCAATTAAATAATATCATGATTTATGTTATGACTTTTTTAGTTCAAATTTAACTCTCGGGTCATATAACATATTATATTTCTAAACATGTAATAAATTTACATTTATTTGAAATAAATACATGTATGTAATGCAATGCGCACATAGTAAATAACTTTGAGTAAATGAATTCATAGTTTTATTAATGTGTTTCTAAGAACCGTTAATAAAATTGAGGCGTAAATAATATTTTGTGTCTCAAATTCGAGGTTTTAGTGTATATTAATAATTATTTATTTGATTTGTTATTAATGTTCATAACTCTCTCATTAACTATGATTAACTACAACAGACACTGGGTGGACATTGATCTGTTTGTCGGTGGTATTTCCGAACGTAAAATGGCAAATGCCGCTTTTGGACCGACATTCGCGTGTATGAACGGCATACAGTTTAGTAATACAAAATTTGGTGATCGGTTTTACTTTGAACATGGTTATCAATCGGGATCATTTACACCCGGTATTTAAATAAATATAAAATAGTGTTCAAAATTGTCTCAATTAAACCGAGGAACCAAAACTAGAGTTTCGCATAAATCATTATTGTAATTTTAAAATAATATAGTTACAAATTGTGTCAACGGAACTATAATATATATTAATATTAATATATATTAATATATTATAGAAAAGGTTCCGCTACAAAGGGTTTCGTTTCGGTTCTGCGGAACATTTTGCAAAATAGAAACGGAACTACAATTATTGAAAGTGCGGAACGGAACCGTTATAAAATAATTATATTGATTTTTTTCAACGGAACCAAAAATTGTTTTAACTTTGAACACTAATACAATGAAACCTGTCTACATTGAACACCGCAAGTACCGTCTAAATAATCGGTACTGTCCGTGTTCAATGTAGACAGGTTTCACTGTATAAAATGAATAATAATTACTAGAAATTAATAATTAAATTAATAATTAATTAGCTCAATTGGACAATATCAGACATGTCACTAGTTTGGCAAATATACTATGTAAAGCGGGATATTTGGACGAAGCACAACCAAACGTAATGTATCTCGAATCTCCACATAACCCCCCATTACATTGTAAATCATACCCTGAATTGGATTATGGATTATGGAGAGAGGATCATGGGATTTATAAAAGTTAATAAT
>JAQIWM010000287.1:0-10912 GCA_034695285.1 Eniochthonius minutissimus | reverse complement strand
CATTTTGAGCATTATTTACCTAATATAATAAGTTACTTTTATAATAGTTTAATTTTAATCATTTAAATAGTGTTTGGAAAAATAGGTTTATGAAATGTCAGCTTTTAAATTTTGTCAATAGACGTTTAGTACTATTTAATTATTAGAAATATATAATAATAATAATAATAATAATAATAGTTTATTTAGCAAATGTTTGCATGGAACCCATAACTATAACCCATAAATATACATGTATATGCTTATGAATTAAAACTTTATTTAGATGTTTGTGTTTTGTGAGATATGCATAAAATTCACAATAAATATTGTATATTTTAGATTATTAAATTAACATTAATTATACTCACAGTAAATTGATCACAATCACATGGTGATATACGTTCTCTCATTTGAGTACATGGGTTTGTCATCTGTGTTATTGATGGTGAAATTATTGCCATAAACATAATAATACATAATATTATTGAATACATATTTTTATTAAAATCTATAAGTTTTATAATTATTGAACTTATAATTAAAATAGTTATTTATTAGTTTATGTTGTAAGTTAACTCTCTAGAATCATGTAAACTTTTATACTGTTCACTAACCTCAATTAACCAGTAATAGGATATCATTAAATTAAAAATAAAATAAAATTAACATATAACAACGGAAATTTTACATATCAAAATTTCATATTTTATTAACAAATTGTTTAATTGACCCTATTTTATTAAAGCATATTTCAGTGTAATTTATTAATTTTTTATATCCGTTAACCTATGATTTTACTCATATTTAATATTTATTTTGTAATAAGATTAATTAACATGAAATAATAGTAAATAATAAAACCGATTTTGTATTTGTTTATTGATCTTTTTTTGCATATTTTGTATAAAATAAATAATTAATCACTGAGACAATTGAATCAGAATGATATTAAAGTAAGAAATTTTGTATTCATTGAGTAGTAAATAGAAACGTTCTATAAAATAATAATTTATATATTCAAATATATTAATTAAATATATTAATTTATAAAAGATATAAATTATCACTTATAATAAATAAACAAATTGCTGCATTTAGAAATAAAATATATATTTATATTTTATTATTAACCAATACATGTTTTAATTATTAATTTATTAGTGTTTATTAATTTACAATATTTTAAGAACATAAATTCTATGCACCCAATGTTATGTTACCTGAACCCCTGAGCTTTTATACAATAAATAAGACTCTAAACCCATGGACAGTTATTTATATCTTTTACTAGTATCAACATTTTTCTCTAAATAATAAAGTGCCATATCACTATCATTATATGGTCGCTCATTCTTTATTCAACATGTAGTTTCACAATACCACAATTTAAATAAACATAATTTAATTTTATATAATTATGAAAACATCATTTTTTCCTTTAAAAAATGTTGATATTCATTATCTTATTCCTGATAATGATTATTATGTAATGTTTTAATTTAATTATCGAAAAATTAATTTTGTGAAAAGTAAACATTAACTCATTCAGGTTATTACTTATAATTAACAATTATTGAAATAGTTTTATTCATATTTAATAATTTAATCATTAATATTAAGCAAAATTTATGATTATACAAACAAAAGTAAACATGTACCCTTAACGCAAACAAATTGTAAAATATACATTGCAATTAACCCTAAATTTTAACACCATAATAACTTTTAAAAAACGTTTTAATTATATGAAGATATGTATTTATACAAATACTTTTAAAATTTAAATGAATTTAATTATATGCAGTGTAATTAATTAATTATATTTAATTTAATTTATAAAATTAAAAAAAATTAAAAATCAAAAAGATTCAAAAAATTTTATTAAAAAATATTAATTTACTCAATAAAAGTTGTAAGAAGTAACAAAAATTAGTCATTAAATAATGTGTGAAAATTTTAAAGAAATTGAATAATAAATTGATACAAAAATTGTGGCTGATATCGGTAAATTGATAACATTAAAAAAATTTAATTTATTAGTTTTCGTTTATTTAATTGTGATTTTATGTAAAATTATTTTTAAATAATTATTAAAAATAAAAATTAATTTTTTGATTATAATAACTAAATTTATTCATTTACTCAAAATTAACATTTTTTCAAAATTTATATTCGTATTTTGGTCTAAAATTTAACATTATGTTAATGTTTAATATTACATTAAAATTAATTATTGACTCAATTATAATTAATTTAACATTTAATAAATATTATTAACACAAATGATATAACATTTTATATTGTAATGAAAGAAATAATTGAAAATTTTATAATAAATATGTGACAAATAAATAATAAATTATATTTAATTGTACATAAAAATTCTAATAAATGTACTTCTTATTTAATAATAAATTAGGACGACATGTTAACTGCAATCGTGACAAAGAAATCGCTTTACATTTGCTCATACCAATCCATGCGGTGACATCTGACTCTTGACATGCATCATCGAGATACATACCCTTATAATAAATTATTTTTAAAACTCATTAATTAAACAGTTATATAAATAGTATATTTACTATAGAATTACATAATATTAGTTTTGATATAACAAATAAAAATAAAAATATGAATTTATTCATTGATTGTAATGTATTCACTCCTATAAAATTTAGTTCCATTTTCTTGTGTAAAAGGAATGTAAATGGGATTGCGATACATTCTGAATTTCGGAAATGGATTATACTTTCGTGTGCTCAAATTGATCACTTTAGTAACATCGTCCATAATAAAACCATAATCTAATACAATATAATTTTTGTCTTTTGGATATTCAATTTTTTCATTAGGAACTGATGAACTTTTTTATATTTCATTTTAATTGTTGAAATAACTGCATAATTTCTAAACATTTTTTCACTATACACAATAACATACATCATTCGCTTTTGTGTAATGTTAAGATGTTCACCACGTACTGTTATCGTAATACCTCCGTTCAGAATGCCCGAACTTCACCTCTATTACTACCTGATTCAACAGGCGCTATTTCTGGATCATTAACATATAAATTATTATTATAATTAAAATATAGCCATTCATTTTCATTATTTATTGCATTCAACAATGTAATAAATAAAGTTAGAAATTAAAATATATATACTTTAATAAACATCATTGCTATTTGAAATTTAAAAATTTAATTAGTTTTAACATTGACTTTTAAATGTTATTTATTAATCTCTAAATTTGTCCAATTACAAAGTGATATCAAATAATTTATATTATCATTTAATATTTTATTTAATTAAAATTTTCTAATAATTAATCTAAAAATCATCTTTCACATGTTATTTTACACCTTGCCAAATATTTATTAAAAAATGATGTTACATAATATCAAAGTACAAATGTTACATGTTACATTTATAAATATAATTAAATAATAATAAAGCATAAAAATAGCAAAAGCGCATATAAATGTTAATTTAAACATAATATAAATTTATTAATTTAGATCGTAAATAATAAAATAAGATAAATTTATATTTTTAATGTAATTTAATTTAAAAGCTTTCTCTAAACTTTAAAAAATTAAAAATTAAAATTATTATATATATTTTTTATTGACATTTGACAGTATCTAACTGCTGCCCGCGTTTTTCTGATGGAGTGATGCATAAACCTTTAAGATGAGTTTGTAAAAAGGAATCAGGTTGGAATAAAGCACAACGACAATTAATTGGATTATCTGAAATAATCAACAAAATTTATTATTAGATAAACATTAATTAATATATTACATTATTTTAAATACCTGTTAAATCAATACTTAATATTTTATTGTTAGGGTCAATTTTGGCTTCAAACATAGTTCCTTTGGGTAAAGTGGATATTCTATTTTTATTTAAAAGTAAACTTTGAAGGCTCGCTTGAACTTCAAATACTGGTGCTGTATTAAAGACTGGTGCTGTATTAAAGAGTTCACCAGTTGATTCTAATAAATTTCTTGATAAATCTAATAGAATTAATTCACCTCTTTGCTCCATTGACAATGTAGCTCTTATTGACTTAATATTATTTTTACTAAGATTAATTGTAGTTGGTAATATTGTCGGAGTGGGATCTGTATCCGCATTATTTGTAAATAAATTATCAAATTGTGGAGGTAGAATTTCAAAATTACATTTAGTTATTATTAAATTTGTTAAGCTTGACTTAGGCACACTATTTGTCTTTATTGACACTCTAAGTCTATTCCAATTCCATAATGCGACGCCTTGTGTTTTTTCCACTTGTAAAATTAGTAATAAACTCGCGAGACCCGAAAAGAATGAATATTGAGCGTTACTATTGTTTTTGTTAATCGGTTGTCCGATATCACCGATTCGTGAATTTTTTATAACAATTTTTGTTAATTTAGTGATTGACGGGTCTCCATTGATTGCGCCATTGGTTACGCTCCTATCCACAAATGGATCATCAGGTAAATAATCCATTTGAATATTACTGAGAATTAACTCATCAATTGATTTTCCCCATAAACCATTGAGCGATTTCTGCAGTTTTTGATAATCTGTAAATCCGTTACAATTCACTCGCACAATAACAACATTATCGATCTAATAGCACAATAAAATAATTAATTTTTATAATTAAATCTTTATTTTAAGAATATAAATTGTATGGTATCGCGTCATTTTATATTCCCGTTAATTTTAAACTTGTATTTAATTAAATTATACTATAATTGATTAATTGATAATTATTATTTAGTAATGGTATGAAATTAATAGTAAATTAAGTAATATTTAAAAAATATCACTTTTAAAAAACTTTAAAGTGACTTTAATATTTATTGAATGACAATAAATAATGTTTAAGCGTAAGTTCCGTTTTTTGTACACTCCTGCTAACAAAAAAATATGCAAATACAAACGGAAACGCTATTACATTATATCTATAGCTTTTCGATTTCGGTCAAAATCGGTTAACAAAATATTTGAATGTAGTGAGTGGTCGCATATGATGCAGACTCTTATCATACAAACCGTGAAAAGAGGGGGTGAACGTATTATGCGTACACTTCCTAACAATTTGTCCCCCTATGACTACACTTTTCTGTCATTATTTATATTTTGAGTATATAATGAGCGTCACATGACACTCACTAAATCGAAGCACAAAATCCATGACATCATTAGCAATGCGTGCGACCACGATGATGTAAAGTCAGCAATATTTTCGGTCAAAATCGGTATGTGACCGAAACCCTATCTATGAATTCGGCGGTCGTATTCGGTCAAATTCGGTTTATGACCGAAATCGAAAAGCTATAATTATATCTTATTGTTTGTGTTTAAGGAAAGCGCAAATTAAAAAGAATGTAAAAACAAAATTTAAGTGTATTTTATTTTCTAAACTTAATATTAATTATACTTACGTTTAATTGCACACAATTACATGGTAATATTGATGCTCTCATTTCAGTGCATGGGTTCGTTTGTTGTATTGACAATGAAATTATTGTCAAAAACACAAATATACATATTAATAAATACATTTCAAAACTATTATTATAAGTTACTATTTTTATAATTAACAAAATAAGTTATAATTTAATATAAAATAAAGCAAATTATTAATTAATTAAAGTTATAAATTTAATTTCTAAAATTATGTTAACTTTTATACTGTTCACTAATCTCTAATTTATTTACTAAACTGATATAATTAAATTGATAAGAAAATGAGATTAACATATAACCACGGTAATATTTACATTACAAACAATTTCAAAGTTTGTTAATTAATTGTTTAATTAACTTCATTTTATTAAAGCATATTTCAATAAAATAAATTAATTTTTTATGTTCGTTAACCTATTATTTCACTAACGTTTATTTTTTGATAAGATTAATTAATAATATAAAATACAGTCATACCTCGATTCTGTTAACCCCTTGATTTTGTTAACCCTTATAAAAGTTCTTGCCATTTCCCATAGACTTAATATTTACTCGAATCTGTCAACTCTATATTTTGTTAACACAGTTAACAGAATAGAATCATTCGACTTTGAGAAACTAAAATTTGAGTCCCAAAGGGGTTAATAGAATTGAGGTTTCACTGTAATGATAAATAATACATTATTGCAATTGGAATAAAAATTGATTCTGTATTTGTTTATTGATTTGTTTTGCATATTTCCTATAAATGAATGATCACTCAGACAATCAAATCATTAGGATATGCAATTATAATATGATACAGATCTGTATTTTCAATCATTTGTTTAAGCATTAAATATTATATCATCGGGTCACAAAATATTAATTTATTATTTAAATATGTTGATTAATAACTTAATCTGTGAACCGCGGTTTTTTTAATTAAAATTAGTAAATAATACTCAAATAATGACTAACTTTTACCATGAAATTCTCCTGTACTCTTAAAGCATACATGTACAAGATATAGGCTCTAGCATAGGGAAAAATTTTCCACCTCCTACGAAATTCTTGGGGGGGCGGGGGCGAATTTATTATTTTCTGTATTAGCATATTCCAATTTTAGAAGAAATAATATTATTTAGTACAATTCAAATACAGAAAATAATAAATCCCCCCTCCCCCCAAGAATTTCTTAAGAGGAAGGAAATTTTTCTCTATGCTAGAAACTATATCGTACATATGTATGCTCTTAAAGTATAATTATAAAATGTTCATTACATAATTTATTAAAATAAAGAAAGGCGTTTCACTAGCCTATTCATAAGTTATTAATACCAACTTATTAATAAATTTAATATATAAATAAATAACTTAATTTAATTATTAATTGTACTACGGGAAATAAAATATAAGTATATATGATGATCGAATTGACACCTGAAGTTAATTGTTGTAATACTTATTAAATAAAGCATTTTGTTCATTTATTCATTCACATGCTAAATTTATAAATTATAATAAACTTAAACATAGTTTTATAATTAAATTATGTTTAAGTTTATTATAATCATTATTAAGTAGTCATTTTTAAATTAATACGAAAGTGAAATAACATATAACATCCGAAATACTTATATTTATTATAAACAATTTTAACGTTTATTAATTAATTGTTTAATTGACCCTATTTTATTAAAGCATATTTCAATGTAATTTATTAAATAAATTTTGTATACACGTTAATCTATAATTTCACTTATATTTAATATTTATTTTGTGATAAGTTTATTTAATATGATATAATGGTAAATAATAATACATATATGTAAAATTGATTTTTCATTTTTGAGTTTACTGCCAATGCCAACAATAACATCAGTAATGCGACTTCTATTGGATTGTCCATGTTCATCTTCAGCAGGAGGTTGTGTCGTGGGAGGACGACATGTTAATTGCAATTTTGACAAAGAAATCACTCTGCATTTGCTCATACCAATTCATACGGTGACATCTGACTCTTGACATACATCATCGATACGCATACCCTTATGACAAATAATTTTAAAAAATCATTAATCAAAAAGTTATATAAAATGCATATTTACTATAGAATTATATAAAAATTAGTATTGATATGACGTATAAAAATATAAATATAAATTCATTCATTAATCGTGAGATATTCACTTCTATAAAATTTGATTCCATTATCTTCAGTAAAAGGGATGTAAAAGGGATTGCGGTACATTCTGAATTTTGGAAATGAATTATACTTTCGTGTACTAAAATTCATCACATCCGTAATATTGTCCATATAAATTCATAATCTAATTTAATCTAATTTTTATCTTTTTAATATTCAATATTTTCATAATAAACTGATGAACTTTTATATTTTATTTTAATCGTTGAAATAACTGTACAATTACTAACAAATTTCTCGCGAGAAGCTATCGACAATAACATACATCTTTGACTTTTGAATTGTTATGTTAAGATTAAATAAAATACAATAAAAATTATTTTTATTGTATTTTATTTTATTTAAAGAAATTTAAATTTTACTGAAAATTGTAATATTTTATTCAACATTTAATTTAAATAGTAATAAATTAATTTTCACCAAAATTTTTAAAAATAGTAAAAGATCATAGAATTATATATATATATATATATATATATATCATAATAACACTATATAAAAAATAGTTTTACTTTTAATGAGTTTTATTAAAATAATAAATATTAGCTTTTGTAATTGTTTTTAATAGTGACAAAAAAAAATTTTTTTTAATTTATGTTTACTAATATAATAAAAATAATTTTTTAAATTTCCTTTAATCAACTCACTAAGTACTAATAAAAATATTGATATTAGATTAATTAAAATATTATATAATCATATGAAAATACATAATATAAAGAGGTCAATTTATCTTGAAGCGAGCTGAAGATAGTAACTTAAACATAATATATAATTATTAAAGAAAATTATCCATAATAATATAAAATAATTTCTAAACCCATATTGTAAATTCAATTTATATAAAATTCAAATTAAGAAAATTATTACATTAAATTATACAATTGTAAATCTAAAAGATTTGAATAGTAATCCAATTCTATTTAAAATTAAAAAATTTCATTTTATTTGTAAGCCCCGTAATATGCGGATGCAAAAATATAGTATTATATTAATTTTTAAAGTGTACAGATCGCGGTCGCCAACTGTTGTCCTAGTTTATTTCGAGGGGCCCGGCATACACCTATGAGTTTTGATTTTAGATCAGGATTAATAGTAACAGGAAATGAAGCACAGCCACAATTAATTGGATTATCTAAAATGAGTAACAAAAGTTATAGACTTAAACACAATAATAAATTAAATTAATTTTATTACCTGATAAATCAATAATTAAATTAGGATTAAAGGCAGCTGTTGCTAAAAACATTTTTTCTGATAACTTGGATATTTGATTCTTATTTAAAAGTAGTCTTTCTAACGAACCTGGGATAGACCATGGTTGGATTGGATCGGATGTATTAAAGAGTGAACCAGTTGAGTCTAATAAATTTTTTGTAAGATCCAATGTTACTATTCTACTATCTTGCATTACCAATGTAGCTGTAATTGACGCAATATTATTTTTACTGAGAATAATATTTCTTGGTCGTATTGTTACAATATCAGCAAGAACACCAGTAAATAATGCGTCAAAATTATTAGGAATAATTTGAAAATTACTTTTAGTTATTATTAAATCAGTTAAATTTGAAACACGTAGACCAACCGGATTTATAAACATTGACTGTCTAATTCTATTCCAATCCCAAAATCGAACACCTTGTGTTTTTTCTATCTGTAGTGTTTGTAATAAATTTTCGAGACCCGAAAAGAATGAATGATCAGTGGTAGGCTGTTCTCCGATATCGCGAATTTGTGAGTTTTTTATAACTATTTTTCTTAATCGTATCACTGATGGCTTTCTATCTGAAATTGTGGCTGGATCTACAAATGGGTCATTAGGTAAATAAGCCATTCGAATATTATTAAGGATTAATTCATCAATTAAATTTCCAGCTAAACCCATGAGTGATGTTTTTAGCCTTTGATTATCAGTAAAACCGTTACATGTCACTCTCACTATTTGAGCGCCGTTTATCTGTTAAAAAATGAGATATTTTATATAATAATAATAATTTAATTTTAAAAATCTCAACAATGTTTGGCAACACTGTGGTTTAGTATATATTTTTTTCGTCAATAAAAAATTGACAAAAATATAATTTGGTAATATTTAATAACTAAAAATTAATAAGATTTAAATTTGAGGTGTCTTTAGTTTATTAGTGCTATTGAAGTGAACTTTTGGCCACTCTGTGCTTAATACTGACAAAAAATATTATATTTAATTTTAGTAAATTAGCATTATTTCACTTACAGTTAATTGCGCACATTTACATGGCGATATATTTGTTCTTATTAGAGTACATGGGTTTGTCGCCTGTGGTCGTGATGGTGAAATTATTGCCATAAACACAATAATACATATTACTAAATACATTTTAAAAGTTTTATTAAGTTACAATTTTTATAATTACTGAAATAATTTATTTTATAGTTATTAGTTATAATAGGAAAGATTATTAATTAATTTAAGTTGTATGTTAACTCTCTAGGATTATGTTAACTTTTATACTGTTTAATAACCTCATTTATTTAGTCATTTTTAAATTAATAAGAAAGTGAAATAGCATATTACATCGGAAATATTTGCATAATAAAAAATTTTAACGTTTATCAATTAACTGTTTAATTGACCCTATTTTATTAAAGAATATTTCAATGTAATTTATTAAATAAATTTTGTTTACACGTTAATCTATGATTTCACTTATATTTAATATTTATTTTGTGATAAGATTATTTAATATAAAATAATAGTAAATAATACAATATATGTATAATTGATTTTGCATTTATTTATTGATTTTATTGCATATTTTGTATAAAATAAATTATTGATCACTAAGAGAATTGAATCATTATGATATAGCAATTCAAATAAGAAATTTTGTATTATTTGTTTTGTCATATTTAGTAGTAAATAGCAACGGTTTACAAAATAATAATGCCTGTCCAGTTAATAGAACTGCACTCTTTTTATTTGATCGCAAACTACAAATGCAGTCTGATTAACCGGAAACACTCTAATTTAAATATTTAAATATATTAATTCATAAAAAAATAAATAATTGTTTATAAAATAAATAAATAAATTGCTACATTACAAGTAATTAAAATATATATTTATAATTTATTATTAACCAAAATATATGTTAATTATCAATTTAATATTTATTTATTAATTAACATTTTAAGAACATAAATGCTATGCAATAACATGTTTAAAATTTTGTATGATAATTATTAATAAATATTTCAAATTTTATTGTTAATTTTTAGATAA
>JAQIWM010000286.1:0-10930 GCA_034695285.1 Eniochthonius minutissimus | reverse complement strand
TCTGGTTGTAACGCATTGACATATATAACAACACATTTCTAACAAAAAAAGACCACTTTTAAAAAACTTTTCTCATACCCCCGAAAAGTCCCAAAAACTCACAGGGTCCCCCCTGTGAGCCGAAAATTTACCCCCCACTGGAATTTTTTTCATTTCCATCTATGCTTAAAGTATCTAAGTATATGCTTTTCTATAAAGTTGTGAGTGTTTCTATATGAGCCCATTGAATGCATTTGCAATAATTCCATTATAAGATTCAAAGATAGCGACGTATTTTCAAATTCAATGATTAATATCAAACAAAACTTTGCATAGTAAAACATTTATGGTTTTTATTTGATTTTTTATTCAAATTATAATATGTAACAAAATAAATTTTAATGGAAAATTAATAAAATAATTCTGTCGGATTTCCTTCGTACGTTAGATATTTATATATTCAAATTTTTTTATTTTAAAACTCAAGGTTTATATATTATTATTATATTATATTGCTATTATTGTTAAAGTGCAAAGCTCATTTATTTATTCAATCATTCCATGTGTGCGCGCTTGTGTAAATGCGTGTTCACAATCACAGTCGTATTTCTTGATCGATCGTAACCAAATTTGATATTTATGTCAAAAAGTTTAAAGATAAAGATCTTATTAAATTTTAGTAAAGAATCTTAAAGATCTGTGAAAATGTTCAACAGTTATTAATGGATTATTGAACATTTGCCTAAGAAATTAAAGTTAAAAGCAACAATATAAATAAAAGTTAAAGTTTTTATTTATATTGATTAAATATTAAAAAAAGTTTATATCGGCATTAATTTATTAAGTATATATAAACAAGAGTATAAAACTTATGTTTACTAAGAATTAATAATTGAGAGGCAAATGTTGCGTGAAATTTTATGTAAATTGTGTATGCTTCACGCCTTTACTAAGTAAGCGACTATGTAGCTTCTTATATCCTGCTTTTTTAATTATATATTATTATTATTATATTATTGTTATATATTATTATATTATATTTTATTTTTATATTAGTATTATTATTATTGTTTTAATTAAATAATGTGTTATTATATTGTTATTATATTGTTATTATTGTTTAAATTTTTAATTATCTGATGTGTACGAATAAATATAATAATCATACAAAAATAAAGTGAACAAATTATTTGGTGTTAACTGCACATTAAATTGTATAGCAACAGTTTTTAATTTTACATTGCAGTGAATAGCGTGAGATAAGTTAATGTTAATGTTAACAAATATAAAATATTACTCTAACTATTTAACATTTATAAAAGTAAGTGCTATAAAAACAATTTAATTACTAAATAAATATTTATTTTATTACATTAAAAATTATTTAATATTATAATTATTTTTAAAAATTTTATATTACAATTGTTAACAAAACTTACAAAATCGTTAATACAAGTGCAGGATATATATACAATTTTGAGTATAATATTGATTTATTTTAAATCATTATAATTTATTATTAAATTTTAATGACATTATTATTACAGTTGAATATGTATTAAAATAAAAGATTTAATATAATATTATTTATATCTTAAAATTTTAAAGTTATTTTTAAAATGATCTCAAAATTAATTAAATTTAACAAATTAATTGTTAATTTCTTAAAAAGTCGTAAATTCGTGCGATATATCGCAGTGATAATATTAATTTATCAAATTACTGAATTGACGTGTAATTATTTTTCATATCCATTAACATTAAAAATTGAAATAAAAAAGTATAACGAAATTGATATTCCATCAATTACATTGTGCAAAAAATTAGTAAAAAATCATTTTATTTATATCGATAAAAAATTATTAAATATTAAAAAAATACAAATGTTTCAAGATTATGATATAAAAATGTGGAATATTTATAATGAATTGAAATTTAGAATTAATCAAATATCTAATCATAATACAACATTAAAAACTTATATTAAAGCAAACATGATGTCTGTAGTTCCTGTAATTCATCCTTATCATAAAATTAAATTTAATTGGAGCGATCCTATTTATAAAAACTCAATGTCTAATATTATCATCAGTAAATTTTATAATAAAATATGCTTTACTTTATTTAGTAAATTTAATATTATACACGATATTTCAAAATACAAAATTTATTGTAATTCTTTAACAAACTTTGTGATAGGATTAAACATTAGTGCATCATCTGATATTAATATTATTATTCATCCATCAAATGAACCGCCACATTTTCATTTCAATAAACAAATTAAAATTAAACATTTTGAAGCAAAACAATATATATTTTCAATAATGAGAGAATATCTTCAGCAATATCCATACCAAACCGATTGTATTGATTATAATTCTATTAATAACAAAAATCATTTTCAATCACATGATGATTGTGTGATTAAATGTGCACTAAAGTATGAAATGGAAAAGTGTAAAATCAATCGAATATGGGGTTATTATAATATTAATAAAATAAATTATTATTATTGGAACAATAATTCGCAAATAAATTGTAATGTCACACAAAAAAATGTTCTATTAAACTGCAACAAAATATGTAAACCTGATTGTTATAAACAATATTATATTGATATAAAATTAAAGTCAAATTCTAAAATCAGCATATACAAATATACAATTGAAATGCATTACGCAAGACAAAATGAAATAAATTACCATCACATTCCTTTAATGTCATTTGATGATTACATATGTTCAATTGGAGGGTTAATATCACTATGGACGGGGTTATCATATTTGCAAATCACAGATTTAATTAAAATACAAATACAGAAAATACAATTTATGAAAATAATAATGTTAAAATTAAAAAAAAATTGTAAAATTCTTAAATTCAAATACATTAAAATTGTAATATTTTTATTATTATTATATTTTATGATTAATCAAATAATTATAATATTTAAAAATTACTTTTTATTCAAAACAATAATTAGAATTAAACACGAAACTAAACTCTATTTTCCAACAATGTTATTTGTAGAGAAGATAAAATTTAAATATGATATTTTTAAAAATAAAACATTTTTACAGTCATTGTATAATTTTAAATGTGATCATAATTGTTATATTGTTATAAATGACATGAGCTATAATTGTAATTTTTTAACTAAACAATTAATATTTTTTAAGAATTTCGTTGTTAGTTATGACAAAATTTTTGAATTAAGAAAAGTATACGCATATTTTTATTCTGATAAATTGAATAATAAATATAAATCAATGTTTACTCAATTTACACCATATATAGTTATTAATTTTACAACATCCAAATTTTCTCATTATAATCAATTTTATTTTGAAAATTTTGAATTAAAATTAGAATATGATAAACTTTATTCTCTTTCAATGATTCCGTCTGAAAATAAATATTACGAATATTATATCGATCAAACATCATCGTATCTTTCTCCATCATCATCAAAATGTATGAATTATTACACAAATAACAATTATGTTTCACAATATGATTGCATTAGAAAATGCAACGCAAATATATTGCAAAATATTCACGGATGTATTGCGTCAAATTTATTATTAACACGCGAAGAAATAGAAAATGAAATATATACATATTGCAATTCAGAAGATTATTATAAACATTATAGACATGGTGAAAATCCGTATTGCTCCAAATTTTGCACCCAAAATTGTCATTTAATTACATTTCAGTATCAGAAAAATATTAATCGAAAATTATTTTATCATAACTTTTCTTTAATAAAAATCGGGCACATAAAAAAGCCTCATTTATCATATGTTCACACGGAAAAAATGAACATAAATCAGTTAATCTATTATTTGGGCGGTATAATGGGATTAACATTTGGAATTTCTGTAAAAACTTTAATTTGGAATATTAATATCATTCCACAATATTTAAAATTTTCTGTCATTAAAATATGGTTAATTATAATTATTTTGTTTAAATTTATATTTTATTTTATTAAACATTTATATAATATATTAATATCTATCTTTAATTTTTGCATTAATAAATAATTAATTATTAATTATTAATAATAAATATTTATACTGATTTTTTGTATTAAATTATACAAACAGTTATGGTTACCACAATTTTTATCATTTAAACATTTAGAATGTTAATTATAAATAAAAAATTAATAGTACATTTATAATGCTAGTAAATAAATAAATAATGATTTTTAAGTTTATGATTAAATTTCATTATAATATCTCAACTAAGTAAACAGCCTCTATTATTGAATAAAAACAAAGTTTTAATGTAACTAATAACAATGCAAGTGTATGGTGTAAATTTAATTTAAATGATAAAAGGAAAAAGTAATTTTTTATGTCTAAAAAAACCAAAACTCAATTTCTTTATGTTAAAAGTATAAAAGCATTAAAGAATTTGAAAATAAAACACAGTATGTAGAAATTATAAAAATATTTTAATTAAAATCAAAAGCAAATATTTCACGAATAATGCTGATAAAAGGCAAAATTGTCACTGAATTTGAATCAAATATGACTTAACACAAAAGTACCTTAAATTGTAACGCAATAAAAAGTTACATTACTTTTAATGATAGTATTTAGGGGTTTGCTAATTTTGTTGATAACATTGAGAAATATGTAATTAATAACAAAGTTTAATTATCAAAACACAAATTATAGATTATAATAAACATTCATTTTTTACATACTTAAGTATATAATAATAAGAATTTCGCGTAATAAATATACACGTTTAAGAAACATCTTACATTTTTTTATTACAATAAAATGTAGACACATGTAAGTACATTTTACTTACATGATATTTGAAATTTTTTTGAATGATTTTTAATATTATTTTGTGTAAATATTGTATATTAACACGATCATAACTTTTATTGATAATATTTTTGGAAATTTCTTATGATAATGATTCCCCTATTAATATGTAACTCACTAGTCTCTGATGTTATTTTTCATAAATAATAATAATATCAATATGGATATAAAGAGTGTTAACATTGTCAGTTCATGTCATTCATGATTGTCTCAGTGCAACTGTATTTATGTATAGAACTATTATTAGTTTTATTTTGAAAAAGGTATTAAAAAGATTAATGTGCTCAAATAGATCACGAACAAGATTTAAGGGAACGTCAAAAATTAGTCAGTTATAGATTAATGTATGAGGATAAAGCAATATAAATACGTAAAACGTGAAATTATTATGTAAAAGTTCATTTATTGATATATTTTACTATTTATTCACGAATATTTATTAAGGTTCAGCATTTATAATCTAAAAAAGTATTGTAATGTTTTTTTTGTGTAAATAGTGCTCAAAGTATGAAAGAATATGCTTTTCTATAAATGTATGCGTTTTTCTATATAAACCCATTGATTGCATTTACAATAATTTTATTATAAGATTCAAAGATCGCGATGTATTTTTAAATTAAATAATTACTATCAAACAAAGCTTTGCATAATACAAAATTTTGAGTTTTTATTTAATTTTTTATTCAAATTATAATATGTAATGAAATAAATTTTAATAAAAAATTATTAAAATAATTCAGTCCTCTCATGTTAGATATTTATATATTTAAAAATATTTATTTAACCATTTCAAAACTCATAGTTTATCATATTAATGTTTTAATTATATATTATATTATATAATCAATATATAATCATTATTTTATTTATATATTTTTATTATATTATATTATTATATTATTATTATTATTATGTTATATTATTATTATATTATTATATTATTATAATTATATCATTATTATATGTTTCTATATTTCTATATTATTATTATTTTGATTATATATTGTTATATTATTATTATATTATATTATTATTTTCAAATTTTTTAATAAATTCTTGATGTGTACAAATAAATATAATAACATAAAAAATTAAATTGAAAGTTATTTTGTATTAATTATACATCCAATTATATTACAAAATTTTTTATTTTTACATTGTCAGTGAATAGCGTGAGATAAGTAAATGTTAACAAATATAAAGTATTATTTTAACTATTTAACATTTATAAAAGTAAGTACTATAAAAATAATTTAATATTATAATTATTTTTAAAAATTTTATATTACTATTGTTAACAAAACTTACCAAATCGTTAATACCAGTGAAGGATATATAAAAATTACTAAAAAAATTTTAGTATAATTATTATACTAATATTATAATTATATAATATTGATTTATTTTAAATCATTATAATTTATTAATAAATTTTTATGGCATTATTATTATTGCATTGGAATATGTATTAAAATAAAAAATTAAATATAAAATTATTTATATCTCAAAATTTTAATGTTATTTTTAAAATGATTTCAAAATTAATTAAATATAAAAAATTAATTGTTAATTTATTAAAAAGTCGTAAATTAGTGCAATATATCGCAGTGATGATATTAATTTATCAAATGATTAAATTGACGTGTAATTATTTTTCATATCCATTAACATTAAAAATTGAAATAATAAAGCATAACGAAATTGATATTCCATCAATTACTATATGCAAAAAATTATTAAAAAATCATTTCATTACTGTCGATAAAAAAATATCAAATATTATAAAATCAGAAATGTTTAAAATGTGGGATATTACTAATATATTACAATTTAGAATTAATCAAATGTCTAATTATAATAAAACATTAAAAACTTATATTAAAGCATTCATGATTCATGTAATTCATCCTCATCATAAAATAAAATTTAATTGAAGCGATCCTATTTATAAAAATTCAATGTCTAATATTATCTTCAGTAAAATTAATAATCAATTATGCTTTACTTTATATAGTAAATTAAATGCTATACATTATATCTCAAAATACAAAATTTATTGTAATTATTTTCCTAATATTGTATTAGGATTAAACTTTAAAGCATTATCTGATTTTAATATTATTATTCATCCATCAAATGAACCGCCACATTTTCATTTCAATAAACAAATTAAAATTAAAAATTTAGAAGTAAAAGAATATATATTTTCAATAATGAGAGAATATCTTCAGCCATATCCATATCAAACCGATTGTTTTAATTATGATTCGATTAACAAAAATCATCTTCAATCACGTGATGATTGTATGATTAAATGCGCACAAAAGTATGAAATGGAAAAGTGTAAAATCATTCGTAAATGGGGCTATTATAATATTGATAAAATAAATGATTATTATTGGAACAATAATTCGCAAATAAATTGTAATGTCACACTAAAAAATGTTTTATTAAACTGCAACAAAATATGTAAACCTGATTGTTATAAACAATATTATATTGATATAAAATTAAAGTCATTTTTAAAATCCAGCATCCCCGACTACGCAAGAATTCGAATCTATTACGCAAAACAAAATGAGATAAACTACTATCATATTCCTTCAATGTCATTTGATGATTACATATGTTCAATCGGAGGGTTAATATCACTATGGACGGGGTTATCATATATGCAATTCATAAATTTAATCAAAATACAAATGCGGAAAATACAATTTATGAAGATAATGATGATAAAATTTAAAAAAAATTGTAAAATATTTAAATTCAAATACATTAAAATTGCAATATTTTTACTATTGTTATATTTTATGATTAATCAAATAATTATAACATTTCAGAATTATTTTTTATTCAATACAATAATTAGAATTAAACACGAAACTAAACTCTATTTTCCAACAATATTATTTGAAGAGAAAATAAAATTTAAATATGATATTTTTAAAAATAAAACATTATTACAGTCATTATATAATTTTAAAAGTGATCATAAATGTTATATTGTTATAAATGACATGAGTTATGATTGTAATTTTTTAACTAAACAATTAATATTTTTTAATAATTACCCTGAATTTTCAGGCAAACATTTTGAACTGAAAAAAGTATACGCATATTTTTATTCTGATAAATTGAGTAATAAATATAAATCAATGTTTACTCAATTTACACCATATATTGTTATTAATTTTACAACATTATCATATTCTCATTATGATAAATTTAATTTTAATAATTTTAAGTTAAAGTTGGAACCGAATAAAGTTGATTTTATCTCAACCTCTTCTTCTGAAAATTATTATTACGAATATTATATCGATCAAACATCATCGTATCTTTTACCATCGTCATCAAAATGTATTAATTATTATACAAATAACAATTATATTTCACAATACGATTGCATTAGAAAATGCAATGCAAATTTATTGCAAAATATTCACGGATGTATTGCGTCTGATATATTATTAACACGCGAAGAATTAATAAATGAAATATATAAATTTTGCAATTTAGATGATTATGATAAACATATTGTCCATTTTGGAAATCCCTATTGCTTCAAATTATGCACACACAATTGCCATTTAATTACATTTCAGTATCAGACAAATATTGATCGAAAAATGTTTTATCACAATTTTTCATTAATAAAAATCGGGCACATAAAAAAGCCTCATTTATCATATGTTCACACCGAAAAAATTAAAATTAATCAGTTAATCTATAATTTAGGCGGTATAATGGGATTAACTTTCGGAATTTCAATAAAAACTTTAATTTTTAATATTAATATTATACCACAATATTTAAAAATTTTTGTATGTAAAATATGGTTAATTATAATTATTGTGTTTAAATTTATATGTCATTTTTTTAAGCATTTATATAATATATTAATATCATTCTTTAACGTTTTAATTTATAATTAATGAAATAATGAATTTCATTATAATAATAAATTATTGATTAATAATAGTAAATATTTTACTTCAATAAAAAATGACCATAAACTAATTTGGTTTTTTATTATAAATAAAATTTTTCATTATTCATTTTTATTAAAAATTCTTTTAACTCATTATTGTTTTAATATGTTTGCGTTGTTTTGTATTAAATTATATAAACAGTTAATTATGGTCACCACATTTTTTACCATGAATTTGGACAAAAATCACTAAAGATTGGCCAAAGCAATAATTTATATGTTGTTTATAAATTATCACTTTATTTTTTAAAATTTTTTATAAAATTAAAAAATTGTCTCAGATTAGTAAAGTTGTAAATTTTTAAAAAAAAAATAAATTATGTGTAAAAATATTAAACTTTTTACTAAGTTTTTTAATAAGCTCATAGTCACTTATTTACTATGTGAGTTAGTAATAAATATAATAATAAAAATAATGTACTTATATACAATTTAAAACACTTGTTTATATCAGTTAATTAACTTAAATTATTAATCCAACAGTAGGATATTTTTTTTGAAATATTAAAAAATAGAGATCTTTTCGCAACTTTTTGTGTTTTTAAATTAAATTTTTTTATTTAAAAAATATTTTTAACTATATTTTGCAAGTTAAACGATTTATACAAATTTTCTTCTTAATATCTATATAAAAATCTATTTAATTTGCAAGAAAATAGTAAAAAACATGTTTTAAAATAAATAAGTTTACTTTAAAAATACAAAAAGTGTCGGGAAATAATTTCTATTTCTTCAGCACAAATTATGAAACTTATCCGACTATTGAATTGGTCGATAGTTAGAGTTAATTAAGTATAGTTTAGTAAAGTAGTAGTTAAGAGTTTAGTATAGTTAGTCGATAGTTAGAGTTAATTAATTGATATAACAGAATATTTTAAAGAATATTATAATTATTTAAAAAATAAATTTTAATTACTTAGTGAACATGGAATACTTTGTTAATTTATATGTATTTCTAAATTATTAAGTAAATACAATTACTGATTCTTATGTTTACTGTTCATGTTTTTGTTATTTTTTTATCTTTTAATGCCTTTGTGTAAAATAATACTAAATTTATACAATTTATTTAAAATATATTTACCTCACAGTGTTTGTTATTTTTAAATTAACATTTATTAAACCGGATTTAAGTTCAATATCAAAAAAATAATAAAAATATTGTGATTCAATATTTTTTCCATAGAATTGTAGAAATTATTTTATATTAATAAAATTAAAAGATGCATCACTAGAATCAAGTGTCATTAATTTAGTATCGAACATGACTTTTAATATAATATTATTAAAGGACATATGTTAAAATGTTTCATGAATTGCAAAATATAACATTTATGAGATGATTGTGCCATAAAAAAATACGTCACTTAATATAAGTAAAAGTGTAACATGATGCAAAATATAATTATGACTCATAATTCAGGACACACACATGTTTGACACTGACATAAACAAAAACTAGTTACACAATAACATTAATATTAACATTATATATTAAAAACTAATATATTTCTGACAAAAGTAATGAAAGTGTAAAAATTATTTTTATTTTAATAACAATTATAAAATATTATTATTTATTTATTTATTTAATTTAACAATGAATTTATCACTGTTAATTACAAATATACTTACAACATTTGGTTTTAGTGGAAGTGGTCAAAGACCCGAAGGTGATGGTGACATTGACATACAACCATTTTCACAACAGTTAAGACCTTTCGGTCAAATGTCACCATCGGTGTCTATTAATCACGCAGTGCCAATTAAAAATTCATTAACATGCGGATTATCCGCCGATTATTTTTCAAAACCTAAAATATTAAATAATAATGACGAATTTAATACTATTAATACTATAAATGCAATGTCTACAAAAATAGTCGGCGGACATGCGACAGTTTTGGGTGAATTTCCGTGGCAAGTATCACTTCAAAAGATTGGTAATTATGGCGCTTCTCACTTTTGTGGCGGTGCATTAATTAGTTCAAAATGGATTATTACCGCAGCGCATTGTGTCGAATGGTGAGTTATATACAATATGCATAACAACAATTAATAGTTAAATTACTCTATATTAACTTAAATAATAGAATATACAAAA
>JAQIWM010000285.1:0-10944 GCA_034695285.1 Eniochthonius minutissimus | reverse complement strand
GACACTATACTTCAGCACGATTAAACAGTAACAAAGCGTGGACATATGGAAAGTTTGAGGCACGTGCAAAATTACCACGGGGAAAACACTTATGGCCCGCGATATGGATGATGCCAAAGGATTCAAAGTACGGGACTTGGGCTGCGAGTGGCGAAATTGACATTATGGAGGCGAGAGGTGAAAGACCACACATAATTCAAGGAACTATTCATTATGGCGGATCATGGCCAAATAACATTAATTCCGGAAGTGGTGAAAAAAACTTTCCCCAGGATTTTACAAGTGATTTTCATACATATGCTTTGGAATGGGATCAGAACGAAATGCGATGGTATGTGGACAATCAACACTATTATACGGCAAATATTCACCGAAATATGTGGTCAGGAAGAGGTAATAACCCCTATAATAAGGAGGGTCAACCCTTTGATCAGCCATTCTTTTGGATTCTCAATGTCGCGGTTTCTGGAAACTTTTTCCCTGCAAATGTTTTTGGACATCTTACTGAAGATGAAGCACGACATTGGGAAAAGCCTACAATGGAAGTAGACTATGTCCGGGTCTATCAAATGCATTAATAATAATAATAATTAACATATAAAAATTACAATTAAAATAAATGAAATAAATAAATATTTGATAATGCATAAAAACTAAAAATCATTAATTGCAATTACTTTATTATTTTTTATGCGCACATAGTTATTTTTATCGCAAATAATTTATATTAAATAAATATTAATTAATATTTTTGAAATAAATAAGAATATTTATTTATTAAATGCAACACAAAATTGCAATAATTGCATTTAACATTAAAAATCTGCTAATGACATTATCACAAACAAATTAAAATGTAATTGATATATGGCACTTCATATAGACACATTTAATATAATATATTTAACATATAACTACTTAATAATTTATAATTTTATACTTTAATGAAAGGAGTAATTATAATATTTTATTAAAAAAAATTATAATAAAATTTTTTATATTAAATTAAAAATATTAAAATATAAATTGCATTTAATTAATAATTATTTTTAATAATGATAAATTTTTGATTTTTTTTGATTTTTTTTAATTATATTATCTTTAATTAGTTCCTCAAATTGTGGGAATTGGGTTAAGGTATGGGAAGATAATTTTAATGGAAAAACGGTTTAAAGTTTGAAAACTAATATTTTTGTGATTTTTAATTATTTAAAAATAAACTAATGGGTTTAGATAAATATTTATTATACAAAACTTGCAGAGAAACACATTATACAACATAATTTACTAACATTTGTATCTGAAATTATTACTGGAAGCGGTCCCCTTTACTTGGAATAAATAGATAATTAAGGCAATAAATAGAATCATAAGAGTAGTAATTCAGTTCTATAGCTTAAAAATAACATTAATAATTGTAAAAATTTTTGGCTATTTTGAATTTATAAAATGTCGTCAGAGAGAGTGGCAACAAATTTTTAAAGTTTAAAAATGTATATTATTGTAGTTTTTAAATATTTAAAAAACAACCGATGGGTTTAGACAAATATTTATTATACAAAAGCTGTAGGGAAGCACATTATACAACATAATTTAATAAGATTTGTATCTTAAATTGTTACCGGAAGCGGTCCGCTTTACTTGGAATAAATAGATAATAAAGGTAATAAATAGAATCATAGGAGCAGTAATTCAGTTCTAATGCTTAAAAATAAGAGTAATAAATATAAAAATTTTTGTGTATTTTGAGATTTAAAAATGTCTTCAGGGAGCGTGGTTATTAATTTTTATAGTTTAAAAACGTATATTTTTTGCAGTTATTAGTTATTTAAAAATCAACTAATAAGTGTAATCAAATATCATGTATACTAAAGTTGTAGTGCAACAATTTATACAATGTATTATCATAACATTTGTACCTGATTGTATTACTGGAAGCGGTTCCCTTTACTTGGAATAAATAGATAATAAAGGAAATAAATAGAATCATAAGAGCAGTAATTCATTTCTATAGCTTAAAAATAACATTAATAATTATAAAAATTTTTGGCTACTTTGAGTCTTTAAAATGTCGTCAGGGTGCGTGGCAATAAATTTTTAAAGTTTAAAAAAATATATTTTTGCAGGCTTTAATTAATTAAAAATAGACTATTAGGCTTAGACAAATATTAAGTATACAAAAGTTGTATAGTAACACATATTACAACATAATATAATTATAATTGTATCTGGAATTATTACTGAAAGCGGTCCCCTTTACTTGGAATAAATAGATAATTAAGGTAATAAATAAAATCATAAGAACAGTAATTCAGTTCTTTGGTTAAGTGTAAACAATTATTTAGTATACAAAAATTTTAGAGCAATCGTTTTCACGAAGGAGTTAATATTTCTAACCTTAATGATATTGAAAGTGAATTAGTGAACCTCATAATTCATGATAACGAAAAAAATATTGCAAACATACATGTGGGAGCGTCCCGGCATATTGCGGCATTACTGAGACACATTTTTGATGAAACATCACAATCTTTAGCATACGTCACTGTTTGTCAATCACACATTAGAAAAAAAAGAGTGTTGACAATAATTAAATGACTTTAAATAATATTTAATTCAATTAAATAAAATTTAATTAAAATTCAAAGATGCATTTTACTATGTATATGCATTAATAGTAATAAAGTACATATTAAAGTACTCGTTTTAAAAAAATTTTTAATAAATTTTCAATATTATTTATTTTCATCACTTTTTTTTTAATTTGAAGTATTCATGTTACAATGTGCCCACCTCAAATGTGTCTCATAGTAATGCCGCAACACGCCAGGACGCCCCCACATGTCTTATTGCAATAACAATGACGAAGAAATAATATTTGTTGTTTAACATTTAAATTGTTTTCTATAAATTTGATAAAGTTGATAATAAATTACTGAAATTATTGAAAAGATACTATTGATAAAATATTTAGTAACAATATAATTTATTTAGGGTAATCAATTTTTGTTTGCATTGTTTTAGAATAGGATTGCAACCATTTGTCTATGATAATAATCTACATAAAATTAAATTTTAATTATTTTTAACCATTTAATTAATAATTATATTATAATTTACATATTTATGTTATTTGTTATAATTTGTTACATAATATTTTATGCTTAGTTCCACAATAAATATTTTTTTAATTAATTTTAATTAATATTTATATAAAAATTCTGCAACTTTTGTAAAAAAATTTAAAATAAATTTATTTAAAATTTTAAAAATCCATAGCTCCGCCCCCTGTTATTTTAAATTTACCAAACTTAGTATATATATACTATATGATATAAATAATATATTTGCATGTGTATAACCACTTTAATAAGTATCAATTTTGTATAATTAATTTTTTAAATTTAAGATTTAAAATTCTGGAAGTGGGTGTGCCGACCAAATGGGGTGTGGCCTGAGTTTAACTCAATGAGACAAGTCTAATGATATATTAGTTGTATCTGTAGGACCTCCCACTAAGGAGGTGCAATATTACTCAAACCTAACCGTAAAATGTACTTAATATTATGTTTGATATTATGTTGTCATTTCAAAAGCAGTATTACATTGAACTGTAAGGATTAGTTTTTCTTTAACTTAATTACAATGAGCTTCAACGAAACTTTCTTTTGGTTTGACATAATTCTCCTTATTAATGGTGTTAAATTATTTCGAGGGAAAAAAATGAACAGATTCTGTTGGTTTTTGGTCGTTTTCCGATGTATAGGAATTTTACTTCAATTAGTTATAAGCATATTTTTGATCTGCGCCAGGAATCGGGATTTAGGATACAAGTGGATGGATTGTTATCTTATACTTCAAACAGCCAACTCCTTTATAACCAACTGTTTATTTCTGTGCAAAGGGCTTTCACCCTTTAACGATAAAAGAGATTTCTTGCGACAAAAGCTCGAAAATATATACAATAAATTGGAAACAAATGGTCAAATGAATTTGAAGAAAAGGAGTCAATGGTATTCGATATTGTGGTTCGGAGCCATTATCTATATGTCTGCCTTTTATTACCTAACCTATTATTATTGTTTTGCAAATCATATACAAAAAATCTTCGGCTTCTCTAATCGTCTTCTTTACCACTTACTTAATTGTTATAAAGCACTTGACACAATTTTCTTTTTTGCCGGATGGATGTCCAGTAATTTATTGTTTGTGGCTTATATTTATGAAACATACGACGAATATGACTCTCAAGTTCTTAAAATAGAACATAACAGAGATTTTGAATCAGCAAATAATCTACTTTTATCTGCAATAGAAAATCCCAACACGTCAAATCGATTGCAAGAAATGGAGAGAATAAAGATATGCCTTGACGAGATGAGGGAGCAGAAAAGGGAGTTATTTTGCGAAATAAGTATATTTACATTGTTGTGGTTTATACAGGCCTTTGGAGGCACTATATTCAGATTAACTGCTTTATTAGAAAAAAAAGGATAGAACAGTCTTTTACTACATCCAAATCTTGGGATCTTATATATACGCAATGTTTTTCATAGTCTGGACTACAGTTATTGCCGATAAAACGACGGAAAACCAACAAAAGCGATATAAGTTAATGATACACAAACTTCACGACATAAGGATGATCAGCGTTGAAGAAGGACAGCTAAAGAAATTACTGATAAATGACTTGAAAGAACTTATGTTTGTTCAACCTAAAGTATGGAAACTTTTTCACTTAAACGTAAAATTACTGTTTCATTTCTATGGACATGTAATTCCCTTTACAGTTTATTTTTGGGATCTATTCTTTATTCATACTTAAACTGCAATTTAAGCAGAATTAATCACAGTTATGTTGTGTATTCAAGAGCAAATATTATATCAATATATCAGTTACTTCAGTAGGTTTTACAATATAGTTTAACATTATTTAAAAAATTCTGATTAATACAACGTTGATTTTTTTGTTATTTCTGATTTAAAAGTATTTTAATTAATTGTTGTAATATTGTTTTTCAATCGAAGACTTATTTTAGTATTTTTTGCCACATGAATTGATATTGACGTAAAACTGTTTGAATTTAACAAATTATTATTTAATGCCACTAATAAATTATTTGCTTTTAATAATATAAAATTAAAGGCCTTAGTTCTCCTATGTAAGGCAAAATGCATTGCTGCTTGCTTGTGATGCTTAAGAATGAGCAGTATACAAAAGCAGCGCGCACTCTAACGCCTTGCGCTGATTGGTTTACTTCAAACCAATCAGAAACTGGATACATTTTGCCTTACATAGGAGAACTAAGGCCTTTAAAGCTAAAATTGTTTATTATAGTTAGTAAATTATTACTTATAGACAAATGCTTTATATTGACTAAACCATTAAACGTATTTGAATCAATTTTAGTTATTTTATTATGATACAATATAATTGTTTCTATTCTATTATTTGTTTCACTAAATGCTTCAAATGGTATTTCATTTAATGAATTTTGAGTTAAATCAATATCAATAGGATCTAAATTTTTATTAATTCAAATACATTAATATATTATTCAATGTATTAATTTATATAATTCAATGTCAAAAGATATTAGATAAGAATGTAAATTTACTAAATTTATATGTATTAAAGACAAAATTTTTATTTAATTCTAAGATTTGTAAATATTAATTTTATTATTATTATTAATTGTTTCATTAGACAAATAAATGCAATGAAGTGTATGCATAAATAATTTTGCAAAACATATTATTATAATTATATTAATTTATGCACAATTTAGATTTAAAACTTAATATTTAGAATCAAATTAATAAAAAAACTGGACTTAGATAGTAGACTAAAATCCTGGAGCAATAAATGTTTAAAAACAATTTTTAGTAATCTTATTTTATTCTTAGAATTCTTATCGTATAATATTCTAAATTTATAAATATAAAAATATGTAATTTATCTAATGGTATTAACTTATAAAAAATAAAACAAATTATAAATTGCAACATTACGTGTAAATATAAACATAAAAATTAATAACTATACAACGTTTGGATAAAAAATAATCGCACAAAGTTTGACCCCATGGGATTCTTGTCTCCGATAGATTATAGAGATAAAAAAATATGCATTTTAATCTTTAATCCTTTGTCTTTGAACCCGCCTAAATCCAGCATTTTTATTCAAGTACTTCATTAAAAATGAAATTAAAACAAATTGAGACCAGAAAAATAATTTGGAAATTCGTTACTGAAAATCCCGGTTAAAGTGCACTAATTCGGCGGAAGATTCAAAAAAAATCAGATAAGGGTTGCATCCGATAGTACTCGATGAGAGAAGTTAAATCACGCCCCTGCCATCGAGCTCCGCCCATCCGTTCATGAGCCACACCCACATTTTCAAAAATTCCTTAAATTGTGATTTTAATTAAATAACTTAATAAATAATTTAATAATATAAGTAAAATTAATAGAATTAAATTAATAATAATCTAAAGAAAAAACATTTTTGCATTTTATATTATTAATTAAATGCATAAAATATATTCCGTTGATTATTAAAATAATTTCTTTAATTTATCTCAACACAATAATAATTTAGCTATAATAATACATTTTATAACTGTAACACGATATCATTCATTGTGTAAGTCCATTTTTTAATTATCCGTTATCATTATTAATATTATTCACTACACTAATATGTTAAACGAACATAATCGATCCCATAACACAATACAGGTGCACATATAGTCACTGATGATATTGTCCATTGTTTTCAATGAATTTTGTATTTTGTACAATATAACATTATCACTGTCTCTACGATCTAATTAATAGATAAAAAATTACTTCTAATAAACTAATTGGTTATGAATTACATGAATTATAAAACATCTGCAGTTATACTGAACATTTAATAAAAATTATTAAAAATTGACTTTAATTTATAATTATTATATAATACAATATAATTTGTTATTTTTAAAAATGTGTTTAAAAATTAAAGGTAATATTATTTAAATAATATCTTATTATTTATATATAACTAATATTATTTAATTAAAATTTTTTAATATAAATTTTATTTAAAATAGATACTCATACATATATCAATATATATATCATTGAATTTTGTCAAAACATTTTTATACAGTTTTTAAATGTTAATCAAAAATTAAGTATAAAATAAATGCACGTGCATATACACATGCATCATATGATTTTTGGAGATAATTTTAAGATTATAAAAAAGAGATGCAAATGTTTTAATAAAAATTTTTATTTTTATATTTTTAATAAAATTTATCACAAAATTATTTATTCACTTTAAAATATTTATACATTTTAATTGTATTTTATAATTTCATTATGCAATTAATTAGGGTTAATTCTTCTCTCCATGTTCGTGGTAACCATTGTTGCAAAATGTCCTAAACCCGAAGATATTATGCCATGTAAATGTGAAGATAATTTTAATTTAACATCAATTGACTGTAATGGTACCGCTGTCACCACTGAAACAATGAAAAAAGCATTTGATAAATCATTTAATGGAAGTAAACATGAGGAAGAATTATACATTGACTTAATTTATATAACATACACTGACGTTACAACAATAGAAAAAGATACGTTTAATTCTGCATTATTTGGCTATATTATGATCAAATACAACAATAAATTAACGCATATTGATCCATTGGCATTTAACAGATCATCAAATAATGTCACAGAATTACTAATTATGGAAAATCCAAAACTTTCAGGCGATGGACTTTTTGAATTGTCACTTAATATGCACGCAGCACGTGACATTGATTTTGCAGGTAATAATATTACAGTACTGCCTGCACGTGCATTTGAACCTAAAAATACTGCACGAGTGAGCCCATTGCAAACCATTGTACTCGATCGTAATCACATCACTAGTATTGGATCATTTGCATTTCATAATCTTCCAAAACTTAATTTAATTCGTATTGATAATAATCATATAAATCGTATTGATGATAATGGATTAACAATATCTACAGACAACAATGGTGTGGCTATTGAAATATCATTAAGTAACAATAATATAACTTCAAAATCATTTACTAGTAAATCACTTGAAAATCTTCATCATCGTAATGTGAGCTTATTTTTGAGTTACAATAATCTTACATCATTATCTGAAGAGATATTTAAACCGTTCGTGACTTTAGATAAATCAAATTACGTGTACGCATTTGATAATAATTACACGTGCGGATGTGACATGAAATGGATGTTGAATTTGACTAAAGAAATGCACGCGCATTTTCCGGGTATTATATGCTTGAAAATGCACAAAAATATATTTGATTTACATGTTAATGAATTAGGAAATTGCACATCATATTAAATTATTTATATAAACGTTACAATTAAATACCTTTATTTACATTTACAAAAATAAAAAGAAATTTATTTTTAAATCAAATAATCTTTAATATTAATAAATTATTAATTTATATTAAATTATACAAAAGAATGACTCGTGTACGTTTGAGTATACTAGAGTCAGTATATTATAAATAAGGTATGTATAAAGGATCATTTTTTACTCTAATGTTGTAACTATTAAATCATAAAAAATAACTAATTACTGTATTGACTTTACTTATGATATTACATTAACAAAATTATTGTATTAAATATTTTATTATAAATAATAATTTGGTTATTGTAATATTTATAATTTTGTGTTAAATTTATGTATATTTAAATATTTTTTGTTTAAAAAATCTAATGTATTTCATCATATTTTAAACCATACAAATACAATGATCATCTAAAATTAAATAATTATATTGTCACGCATTGAATTTTGAATTATATTCAAAACACGTGACTCACGGCTGAGGGTCACGGGTCACGGGTCACGGATTTTCTCGTACGCGCGAGCCAATGACGAGGGACTCACAATCAATAATTATAATGTTTTATTTTTACAATAAAAACAATTACACAAATGCCAAAATGCCCGATAATGATCAATTTTAAACAAAAGGTTTACAAAAGAGGAACAAAAGAAACGAAACGTGTGCGCTCCTTTTTGGGTGGGACTTTCATAAGTAACGTTTTTTATGTCGGAAGGTACATTGATAAATGATAATGATATGTCTATATCTTTAAGCATAAGCATATGAAGCAATACAAAAAAAAGGATAAAACTAATACGCGACGCTTTGACTCTGACAATATTTACAAAAATAATACAATTGATTAATAAACCATTTATAAATAATAATGATAAATAAAAAATAAGTATTTCATTTTCATAAATGATATTAGAAAATTATGATTAAAGCATGATTTTAAGATTCGGTCATTTAAATATTAATTTCATAAATTGTAATTATATAAAAACGTAATCTAAAATTGAATTTTAATTTTAATTGAAGTTTTAATTGGAAAGAGTTAGTAATTGATTATTCACTATAAATCATCTTCAGATGGATCAAAATCATCGTGATATGTTCGATTATTTTTAACATTATATACATTAACTATTGTCAAATGCTGACCATGATGCGATCTCTAATGTAAACGGTCGTATATCGCATCACGCCGTGTGTTGCAACAATTGAAATTCGGATTTTTATCGCAAAGTATATAAATCACTAATATTAAAATCACAAAACACAAACAAATAAACACCGCTGCCGTGGCAGTATACCATTCTTCCATTGATACTATTTCTTGTAACATTTGATGCGCATAACAATGACCATTTCGATAGAGAATCGCATCAGTGAAACATTCACTGCACTCATTATCATTTATCCCAAAACATCGTTTACATGAATAATGACACCGATTGCACGATCCCGTTCCATGTTCATCTTTTGACGATTTTCTTTCGATGAAATACCCCTCAGGACATGTACGGACACACGCCCCGTTTAATAATACTAATCCCGGTTTACATTCTAAACAACGTCTTCGACTGTCAGACAATCGACATCCTCCACTTACTGTACCATCGTGTAATGTTTGATTCATTTTATCAGCTCTTGTGCCATGGACTAATATTGACGATCCTTGATGCAGCATGTTCTTTCCGAGACTGTCTGAAAGTGTTATTTCTTCCGAACTTTCATTACCTATTTTATTATTATCAATCGCAACAATTGATGCTTTTGTTGTGCTCTGAACACCCAATAATACTGAGTTTTCTTTTGGCGGTGAAGACGTAGACAAAGGCACAGATGAACTTTCACTGTTTAGTTTAACATTTAATTGAGTTGTTTTAGTTTTTAATTGTCTTCGATCGGGATTAATGGAAGTGCCATAAAGGATTAGAGTCCACTCTTTAAGAAATGCTCTGCTATAATATTGGCCTTCATTATGTATTTCGAGTCTCCATTCACCATTTGGATTCTCTCCCCATGAATGTACCGTCATAAACGGCCAATTTTGAAATCCTGATCTTGAATTATCCAATGGTCTTTGAGCCAATAATGTCGATCTCGTTCCAGACGGTGATGTTAAATATACATGAATATCTCCTCTCCGTGTTGCAGTGAGTGTCACTTTTGCCTGAACATGTTCCAAAAATCGGACATTTTCACACGAAACCTTAAGGCACATCTCAATATAGAACTTCGCAGGAACAAGTTTATCACTAGACTGACTTCGCACTTCACATAGTTTCTGAGGAGGAACGGTCACCCAATTCTTTGCGACTTCAATCATGGCATACGCATCGAGTAATCCATAACCAAAAGAATGACTCACATTTCTGCCGACACCATTGGTTTTCCAATCTCTCGCATGAAGATTTGCGGGACGTGCGGTTTGTACAACAATGTGCTGCATGTCTCTCCACGTTAATTTTGGATTTGCTTCTAATGCGAGTGCACAAATTCCTGCAGCTAAAGGTGCAGATGCCGATGTTCCCGTATGACTTGAGGTACA
>JAQIWM010000284.1:0-10950 GCA_034695285.1 Eniochthonius minutissimus | reverse complement strand
CGGATGCGGGCGGAATGCGGATCCGCTCCGCTCCGCCATCCGCCGGCGGATTTCTCCGCATGCGGATGACGGCTCTACTGTATACTAAGGTCAGTTTATAGGTAATAGTAAATAAATATTATCACCCAAAAGACCAATTATCACCACGACTAGAATCAGTCACTAATGCTTCTCTTTTGGACAATTGATCTATAATTATTGTTTCGTTACTATAGCCTGAAAGAGATTCATATCTTAGTATTTATATCCTTTTGTAACAATATATAAAAGTGAAATATAAAGTGTTTTACCAATTTTCAAAATTTATGACAACAGCTTAAAGAGCATGTAACTAGAAAAAAGCTAAGTCCAGCAATAGTATAAAAGTGGACATTATCGATTGGTCATCGATTTTTCACTGTCTCATTTTTAGGGATTCTCATTTTAGTTCTTTATTCAAACCCTATGATTATACACATGTTCCCCGATTCGCCGATTTGTAAAATAATAATAAGCAACAAACTTCAGTTGCAGTGCATTTTAGCTTTTGTCGGTGATTTTTAACTTATCTTTGAGCTGACCCTCAACAAAAAAACAGTACTAACAGTTACTAGAGTTTGTATTGAATTATAATACATTGTACAACAATACATCATGAGAGGGGGAATAAGAAAAAATCATAGCATCTCAAAGGTGCAATTCATATATAACTATAGAAGAGAGTAGAAAAAAGACGAATATTTTCTGTTCATCTCTCACGGGCATGATGATGGTCAATAGTTTCTGAGGGTCAATAGTAAATTGTATGGTCCCAATCAAAGTGTATGCCTTCGGCAGTTGTTTCAAGCAAAATGTTAATATGACAGTATATTATTATTATTACCATAGTCCAATATAAGCATTCACACGTAAATAAGTATTATACAATACACAGAATACTCTTTATGTATTACACAATTATTGTATAACACTCTCTTTGCATTTATATAATTTGAAAGTCGAAATTTCCTATCACTATTGAATGTTATCTCTTTTGTCATCCCCTCTCTCTTCTCCTTTCCAATATCTTTTCATTCCATTGTTGTCCATTACATAATCAAGTGCTGGACATTGCAAAAAAATAAAGTTTTAGTCCAATACGAGTGGACAGTGTCACAATGAATTTTCATTCATTTCAATTGTGACATCAATGATTGTATAGAATAAGAACTAAAAGCAGAAAAAGAAACAACAAAATAGTACTGTGATTGTACAATTGTCGCCAAAAGACTGTTCAAAAAGTGCATACTGTTCACTAATAGTGATGAAAATTTTTTTATTATTTATTTCTTTCAGAATCTAATATATTTTTTCATATTATTATTATATAACTCTATCTATGAACATTTGACATGTCACACGCGATGACATTTGAAGCTATTGATTAACGCGCAAAATAAAACTGTATGCACCCAAAAAAGCTTAAAAAACACCAATGACTAGTGAGAGAGGAATGCCTCTGGGGTATATCGGCAACAATACATAGGAAATAATAAGAATGGACATCGGAATTGGCGATTGGAACCTGATGATGGACATCACAATAGTCCGTGTGAGAGGATGTTTGAGCTATAATTTTATATACTAAAAGAAGCGGCGTATAAAAAATGGGCAAAAAAATAAAGAAAAAAGAGAGAGACAAAACAAACAAAACAGCATATGATGAAAGCAATAAAATGAAATTATCACTTTTAAAGTATTAGTAATGGTAATATACTGTCACTCGTGTCACTCATTTCCGCACATCAAAATACACTGAGATTTGTAAATAAAAAACACGGGTCATCCATAAACTCAAAATGCATAGTTCATAACTGTTATTAATGTTATAAACTGACCAAATGCTAGTAATCATTGTTCAATTGGGTCTATAGTTAAAAAACTCAAAAATTAAGTGTTATTTAGAAAAGTGATTTAAGATAATTAAACAAAAATAAACAAATTTATTTATTTCAAATTAAATCATTTTTATATTAAATCAATTTGCATAGAGATAAAAATCGATAAAATTAATTCTGAATACACTTTGAGAGTAAATGTTTTGTAAAATATATTTGTTTAGGTGAAGGTCATAATAAAAGTTTAAAACTCACTAAATACTAATTTGTGTAAAAACACATTTTAAACTCTCCCTTTTCTCGTATCATTAACACGATGAATTCATTATAAAACTAATTATTGAGAGTGAATTTTAAAATTTATAACGATTTAACTTTAGTTAATATTATGTCAGTATTATACATATTATTTTGTTACAGAATCGCTATTCCCAAATTTCATTATTTATTCGCATCAATAGTATTATTAAATGACCCTAAACATTAGAAGTTAGAAAAAGAAGAGAGAAGTGCCGTTTCCGTGGTGATGAAAATCACGGGTAAATACGTCCCTTTTCAAAGTTCAGAGAATATATAACTTTAGGAATTACTATTAAAGAGGAAAAAAATACAGAATAAGTGCATCATTTCATGTCGAGTGAACGCTGCTAACGTAACACGGGACTTACTAGTGGATTACTAGTGAACAGTAATATTGAGAGAGTGAGATTTAAGATCGAGTATTATGTCAATAAAAACAGAATATTATAACATAAAATTAATACATTAATGTAAAATTAAACAATATCCTATAATGTTAGTAATACATAGTATTGTTGATATTGTTGAACTCGATTTACATTGTCGTTTATTATGAGGAAACGATACATTTCACTATCTTTAGTATAATCTCCTTTTGCTAATTCTCATAAATTAAAAAAAGAGGATTAAAATCAATATGATTATGCAATTGGAATTTAGTGTAATATCAATTGTAAGTACAGGTTTCTTTTCGAAGAGAATTAACATAAAAAGCACAGCGAATTAAACACTAAAATAATATATTACTATTATACTGTATATAAAAAAGGTCATTTTCCAGTGAAATAATGCAATAGAAATTCCTATACTTTAACCCAAAACCCATATCATTATCATCGGGAAATGCTCTCACTCTGTAGTACTTTATGGACTCAGATGCGGCATCCCATGGACTAAATGTGAGTGACCTTTGCACTCGAACATGAAGAGCATTGCAATAAAAATAATAAAAATACTGCAGTGAGAAGAGAGTCAATGATATACAGAAGAAAATAAGTGTATCACTATCAAAAGTTTACCTGAAGATAAAAATTAAAAAATAAATAAACTAAACAAGTATCAGGCGTATCATTTTTTGTGTTATTTGGTGTATATCAATATACGGTATTACTGTCAATTTGTGTATCATTTTAAGAGGTACTATCACATGATGATGATACAAACTCATGGATAAATAAATGTAAATGTTAAAAAAATTTACGATTATTTATCAAAAAAAATATATATAATTTTTTATATATAAGAAACTAAATGTTTATTTTATGTATATTTTTACATGAAATGTCTAATTTTTGGCTCAGAGACGGGGCCTCTCATACTTGCATTTGGCATTGAATTTGTCTCCAGTGATAGTACTTTAATTTTACTTCGGGATATAATAAACCATTTAAAGTATACGTGTAACGAATATACATCACAATTAAATAATTTGTACATTTTTTATAAATTTTATCTCTATTTTTTAAGAAAAAATTATCCTCAATAATCATCATTGTGAGTGATTGAATTGTTTTACATGTTCATTTTAAATCATTTAAAGTTATTATTATCTTAGTCCATGATTAATGGTCTCTAAATTGTTATCGCAAAATAATTTTTAATTTAAATAATTATTTATTTAAACATTAATATTTTTTATCATTAACTAAAGCTCCACTTTAAAAACCTCAAATTTACTAATAACAAATTTTAAAATACTTAAGTAAATCCTAACAAAAAATGATAGTGATCATATAATATTCAATATTTATTACTATCAATAGCAATATTCAGCATATTCTTTTAAATAGACTCTTCTCCCATATCAATAGGATTTTGACTTTTTTTTAAAGACCTTAATAATTCATGAACTTGGTGTGGTTAGTCACTTTGCTAGTGAATTCTACGGTGTGGTTAGTCACTGTAAATTAGCCTTTTGTATAGGAATACACTATACGATGAGTTATCACCTCTCTCCTGCGAAATCACCCTATGTCCAGACACATTTTCCTTTTGGCGATGAAAAACTAATTTCCCCACAAAATAGTTGCTTTATATGCAAAAATGGACATTATTAAGAGGGTTTTAAAGAGCATTGAATGCAATAGGGTCTGAAAAAATTACTAATGGACCTATACTAGTAAATTCGAGCCAAATGAGACAATCAGAATAATATACTTTTCAAATTAAATAGTAATAAGTTAATTAATTTATATATAATTAATTACCTTTTTCGATGAATCCGTTCTTAATAGAGATGGTCATGCATTCGATGAATTAAACTCCAATTATAAAAGTTATTATTAATTAAAAGTTATTTGCAATTAATGAATGTGAGAGATACGATTATGTTGATGATAATGATGATGTTAATTATATTATTATAATCAATGTTATATAAGAAAAAGTTAATTAACTTCTTAAGTTCAATCCCTGAGTTTTTTTTGTTGTCTTTAAATACTTTGAGATTAAAAATAATTACTATTATTTTAACAGTGAACAGTTAATAATAATATTGAAAAATAAGCACTTTCTTAAAATGGAAATTCGATGCTCATTCAATAGTCACGTGAATCTAATTTACCATTTACTTAAATGAAAGTATAACATCAGATGTCAAATATTAGGGTTGAAGAAAGTCACTTTTTTTTATAAAAAAAGATATATTACTTATTTATTAGTCACTCATTGAAATAATAAATTAGTCACAAACAGGATTGAAAGAGTTAAAAATGGGATATACGATGCGCTATTAAACTGCGATGATGATGTTTTTAGTTTCTTTTTTACTAAACACACACTTCAGGCGTTTCACTATTTTCTCAATCACTCTCTCATCAAAAAAGACAAGTGATGGCTGATGATAGTATTGATGATATACTAATGTGATGATCCCGATGGTGATGGTGATGATGATGGTAGAGAATCGGTAATAAGAATATATTTATAATATAAATTTTTTTAATAAAAAAAAATTTTTGAGGCGTGTATGTGTTGAGTTAATTAATAATTCAATTATTATTATTATACGGTTATTATTTCGTTGCGATGAATCAATATTATGCAAAATGGGATCTGTAAATATTAAAAAATCAATTTAAATATTAATAAAGTTATTAAATTTCAATTGTAATAATAAGAAATTGAATATTAATAATATTTAAAAAATTATTTAAAATTAATAATCAATAAAACTTTTTAAATATAAAATCAGTATCATTATAATTATATTAAAAATAAAATTTATAATTTTTTAGTAAATATAAAGCAATTTTTGTAATAAAATATTATTAATTAATGTGTAATAATTATAATAAACTCACATAAAACTTTTAAAATAAAACTTTTATAAAATAAGTATCATTCGGTAGTTACAAAATAATAGTAAAAACTTTAAAAATAAAAGTGATTCAATAGAGATTCGTTGTAAATAAAGAGATTCAATAAAAAAGTTTTAATCCTTCAAAATTTATAAACACATAAATAAACACATAATTAAAACAGTTGTAAATTAACTATAAAATAAGTAATAAACAGTTAAACGCCACACACTTTTGTCACTTTTTTTGTTTTAAAAACTTTTTTTTTAATTACCAAAACAGTGGTTTTAAAAATCTAAAAAAACGGGAGCAGTTTAATGCCGATCATCACTATACACACTGATAGTAACGAGTCTCATACACACACATACTACACATGGATGCTGCAAAATGAGAACTAAACGCTGCTTTCGAAAGAGAAACATAGTCTAAAGTACACCTGAGACTAAAACTAGTGAACAGTGTGAGAGAAGCAGAAAAAACGTTAAAAAAAAAATAACCGCGCTTTAAGAAGAAACCCGTCCAATTAATTCCCGGCCGGAGGCGAATCAGGCTCAAGACCACTCATATGAGCTCCCGAATAAAAAAATTCTGTAAATAACTCCCCTCCTAAAGTAACTTGTAACTAGTTACATCAATAGTCAGCTATCGGATGGTGAAACCCATTGACACCACTAATATATTTTTTTAAAAAACGAATAAACTAAAAACACGATTATGGGATATCACTATCAATATGAAAAGTGAATCGGTTAATGATGATGATCATGATCATGATGGTTAATAGTAATGGTGTTGAATACAGTGCTAAAAACAGTGTAAAGTGCTCTTTTGCTCTTTGTACCGTCACCGTAACGCATATTTAAACATTTAAAAGTGTATGGGATTTACTAAAAAGCGGGTGGTGCCGTTTTGCGTGTATACCCATATATTATTAAATAGCCAAATGCCGGCCCACTCTCAGGGTATTTTTTAAAAATTATTATTATTACAAATATTATATACATATATAATATATAAATGATTATTATGCATAAATACTAAGAGCATAGATATGCATATTAATGGACTATTTTTTGATGCATATAAAAATGCATTAATATCTTAAGAAGAACCTCATTTATTACCCCCGTTTTTAAAGCCCCCCGTGTGATAACCCCCTGCAAGTGAAAACTCGTAAACGCTAACATTTACATTTCTGTTACCCTCTGTTTTACATGCATAGATATACACTTATTAAAATCATGCATGTACTAGTACTTGAAACTTTACTTTGTCCGACGCTTTTTTAGCGTTCAATTTCTTTTTGAAAATAATTTTTTTCTTAAACCTTAGCCTTGAGTATGATAAATATGCAGTGATTATTTGAATGCAGTACATTAAAATTACTGAATTTATAATACACTTATTTTATGTGTATATGTATATAACTTGATATATGCATTAAAATAGTAAATTAAAAATATAATCCGTGACGAAATCAGTACCATTACTTTGAAGCAATTCCGACGCATTTTTTGCTCTTTAACTTTAACTTTTTTCATACTTTGCTTTTGGCGCTTCAATTTCTTCATTTATAGTAAATGCTAATACTTTACATTAAATATAAATGTAATATAAGTAATGCAGTTGAAGGGAAGTTACAAATTAACTAATTTTTTATCCAAATTAAGCAATAAATATCACTGTATAATAATAATAATATGCGTGATTATAATTATATTGTTTGAGGCGATAGTTACAAATTTAAATTTCTCAACTCTGTCATTATTAAAATTATTAAATTCTAATAATTGTCTATAGTAATATAGAAATAACTATCACTATGTAATAATTGTAACATTAATAACACTCTTTTGGCTTTGATGAAAATAATGGTATAATTTTGTATTAAAAAGTTTGAAGCAAATAACATTTTTATAGTTAATAATGTTAATATTATTATTAATATTAATATTAACATTAACCTTCTAAAAAAAAAATAGTTAATAAACATTAATCTTGTTATACAGAGTGAACATATTTTTTTCTAGTTAAGCACTGAAGCACTGTTCCTATTTAAACCTCTCCTTTAAGTACATTTAACCCCAAAGATTAATGATTATGGTAATATCTTTGAGTGTCTCAATTTAAATATTGCATTATTATTAATCCCTTTTAATGAGTATTACTATCAGAGGCGTATTAACTAAAAAATGCCTTTTAACTAAATACCATTAATTGGCACTTTATGTAAATAATTTTAGCATAATATTGTTGCAAAAAAATAAGAAATATTATGGTATTAACATTGTTGTATGTCACGATACAGGGTCAAGTGTATAGTATTAACATCACTTTTGACATGCAAATTGCGTAAATTCAATGGATTTTCATTAATAATTAATTTTTCTTTAAAAATACTAATACTAATACTATTATATTATTTATAATTAATCGCATAATTAAAATATTGATCCCCTTTTAAATATTAATGGAGGCATTTAATATTAAATAAAAACTTTTTTTTTAGATCATAACCCATGGGCCATGAGCATAGGTCGTTACTTTATCTTTGTCAATAGTGTATACAGTGCTCTCTAAATTCATATTAATATTAAAATAAATCGATTATTATTATCATTATTATAATTCTGAGGTTAGTATTTGGGAGTTATAAAAATTTCCTATTAATTAAAACTTTTATCAAAATACTCGATAATAAACTGCATGTTAATTATTTTTAAAATTAATTAGTTTTTAGGTATTTTAGTAATACCATACTAATATCATACGTAATACACTAATGTACTATTAAAACATTCATTAATCGTAAGTGATTACGATATGCTTACCAATGGTAAAATGGTATTAGTAAAATATTTGATTAAAATAATATAATTGATAATAATACAAATACAAATTAATAGATAAAAATTTAATTAAAATTATAAAATAAAATAGCTTTTTATGGGCACATCACTATTACAACACGTGTACTTTCAATAAAAAAAATTACTTTAACAATGGATTCTCAACTGATATAACATGTATATCAGTTAATAGATATGTTACTTAAAGTCCAACTCAAGGTTTACTAGTTAACGCCCACAGTTATATAAAAAATAACTTTTTTAATAATATTAAGTTAGTGACAGTATTATAATTGACTATTTACAAAAATAATAATAAATTTATAATTCACTATGTGATTATCCACTGTCACTAAACACTGTATTATTTATAAAATAAATATATAATTTAAAATAACCTTCGATAAGAAAAAAAAATTAATTAATCATTATATATTATAAAAAATTTATAATTAATTCTAATAATTTATAACTAAAATTAGAATGGCACTTCAATAACGTTTATATTACACTTAAATGCAACTTTTTTAATGCATTTCCTTAAAAAATTGCTTTTATACGCAAACATATACATACACACTCTATACATACAGATACTGTATACAAACGCATTAATATTTCGTTTCCCTAAATACGGGACACCGCTAAAAGCGAACCTTTTAAATGATAATTACTAACTAATAAACAGGAAATATTTATTAAAATATTTCAGATTAAAAAATTGTTAATATATTGAAATAATTATTATAATAATAATAACGCAATTATAATGCATAAAAATTTATGAATTTTTTTTCTCAGAATAAAGTAATGATAAATAACTTTTAAATGATTCATGCATTTTAATGTCCTTAACATTGAGAAACGCTATTTCATTATCAATATGATTACTTTTAAAGAAACGACTTAAATCCGGCACATTTTAACATTAATTTTTTGTTCAAAAATAAAAAAGACAAAAAATTGTTTAATATCAGTGTTATTTTAATCATTATTATAATTTTATTAATTATAATTATAAACCTTTATTAGTATATTATAATTCAGTTCAAAGCTAAAATCAAATTAAAATAATTTAATAAATATTATAATCATTTTATTAAATGTTATATAAAAGTTGTAAATAACACTGTAACACTTTTAACTTTTTTTTGGTCATTATTATCATGTGACCTTTAAATTTATGGGTTTATTTTATTTTTTATATAAAACGTTTAAATGTATTTTTATTTTGTGTTAAATCATTACATCATTAATTTATATGTAATTAATATTTTTAAGATTATGAAATGATTTATTTTCATCATTATACACAGTTAATTGTGTAATAAAATAACATTTAAATTATAAAAATTGTAAATTATTATGCAAATGCAATAATAAATGTAATAATTCAATTAATGATTAATATTGAAATAAAATTAAAGCATATTATTAGTGACAAATTTAATATTTATATATAATTATTAATAATATTTAACACAATTTACAATCAATTAACACGTTTTCATTTTGTCAATTTTATATTATCATTAAACTAGTAACAGGGTTTACTATTTAATCATTATTTCTTAGAATTCGAATTATCATTTATATATAATTATTTAATTCATTAAATAAAATGATTTTATCGATTAATTACATTTTATTTGTGTTTAAATCGTTTTAGTAATACTTACGCTTTAATATAATAAATTATAATTAATTAACAAAAATAATAATTTATTCCGCCGCTTCTGAAATACTTTAATTTTGTAACACTTTAATTTTCACACATATAATAATAAATTTAATTATTATTAAATATAAAAATAAAAGTTAAATAATAATATAATTAAACAATTAATAATATAAGCAATATCTATATTTTATTATATTAATATTAAAATTACTTTCAAAATTAATATTAATATTTAATAATAGTATTATAATTTTACATTAACTATGCGGTAGCACAAAGATTGGATAAATAACAATTAAAATGTAAAAAGGAAGTATATAACAATGGAATGGAATATTTCTGATTAAATTTAAATAATATTATTTAATCATCATTATATTACTATAAATTACAATAAACAATCGTAATAGTGTTACACCCCAATAATAAAGATAATTCTTTAATTCGAAGAATTAAACATAAATAATGTAAACATTAAATAAAATGATGTAAATTTTTTATTTTTAATCAAATAAATTTCTTTGTTTCATTGCAATAATAATTTTAATAAAATAGTAAATAATAAATATCATATGATTATTTACAAGTATTTCACATGAAAATAGAAATACACGGAACACTTCAATATTTTAAATAACTTCTTAAGTAATTAATAATAATTATGATTAAAAAAGGGAATAAATAACAACTGTGGAGACAGTCTGTATCCGTGTATTATATAATAATGTGATTTAATTTTAAAAAATGCTCTAATTAAGCAAAGGCTTTAAATGTCTTCATAAATAGTAAAAATGCAGATAGTAAATGTATATGAGATAATTAATTAAATATAATATAAAGATGTGATATGAAATTGCAATTGCATTATGGAAAAATTTAGTTTTGAAAGTAATGATTTTATAACTTTATTATTATTCCAAATTTAACTTTATTATTATTCTAAATTTAACTTTATTTATAAA
>JAQIWM010000283.1:0-10957 GCA_034695285.1 Eniochthonius minutissimus | reverse complement strand
GTGTTGGAACACAATCAGGATGCTCCGGCATTAGCATTATTTCAATTACATATGACTGAATGGGGTTATGCCAAAGGACTCTTAAAGACACCGTAAGATATAATTGAAAAACAATGACAAATTGAGATAAAATGCAATTGATATCATTTATTACTATTACTATTACATTTACTATTACATTTATTACTATTTAAAGCGTTTATGATGAGGTTGACACTGTTTTAAAGTCATGGAAAAACGGGCTCTGAATTGGCATTTATGTTGCAGTGGGATCTATTAATTTCCTTAATATGATCTTAAGATAGTGATCCCATACAACTAAAGGTGATCTAATCCCAGTATGCACTCATTTAATTCTTTATACAATTAATAAATTTCTTAAAAAGCTTTAATAAATTGAGGAATTTGCGGTATATATATTTCATTTGAGTTAATAGATGGGCACATGAGACTGATGGAGTTTAACGGACAAAACGCAGCCAAAGACTTCACCAAACTCCTGAATATGCTAAAACAGGATACCACTCAAGTATTATATATTACTATATATATTATTATATATCACTCGTATCCCATCAGGTACCACTTTAAGTAACTCATTATATACTTTTTAAAAACTTTTTATATTTATAAATTGCTCTCAATTTGCATTAATTTTAAATTTCAGACCCTCGTTTAGCTGCTGAAAGTGGATCCCGACAGTGATCGTTGCGCGAAAGGGTTTCTCAGTTGCTCAGGTTGACACTAGTCACTAGTTAAGCTAAACCTGGAGATTGCTTTATCAATGATAAGTCCTTAAAAGGCACAATTGATAAGAAAATGAGTCGATCAATCAAAAGCAAACACATTAAATTAAATGCATCAAACGACATAGTGTCAGGTGTCGCCCGAATTGCGCACTAGTAACTAATATGCCACTTGAAATTCCTCTGAGTAATCAAATCCACGACTATTTACAATCAATCACTAAGGGTATTGAACAATCAGCATCATTCATTACTTTAAAGGATAAAACGCATTTTCTTAACATACAAACATTGGATCACATTCTATTTAAATAAATATTATTTATTTTTACTTTTAAATTATTTGATTTTCAGCATGATTTATTATTATATACATTGTATATACTCCATATATGTATATATTATATACTATGTTGTAACTGTTACATATAAATGTATTTTATTTAAATAAATTAAAAAATAAAAGTATTAAATATTCATCAGATGATGAAAATGCTTTATATAACATGAAAGATTTTGCATTTTATTGAACATTAAAATGTTTCATTTATGCACTTTTTGTTCATCGCACTTTTTGTTCATCACTCTCTAAGAGTCGAAATATTATATATATATATATATATTATCTCAAAACCCTATTTTAGATGTTCTCATTCCAAATGCAAAATATAAATGTAATAAAAATGGCTAAAGAAAAGCGTTTGATTCCCTTCCGTGAAACTTGAATTATTATAGTTATAGTATAGTATTATAGTTTAACATAAGCCTTTGGCACTTAATCCACAATTGCATATTGTAAAATTGAAGTAAAAATTATTCAAAAATTTATGCATTATCATTCTGTACAAACAAATATATAATACATAATATGGGAGCTGTGGGGTGTTATCTTTATATGCATCCTCATCTAACTAGTATAAGATAAGACTTACGGTAAGACCCTTGGTTATAATTTACTCTTACTTTTGTTTGCCATTTAACTAACTGCTAACAGCAATACATATATATACATAAAAAACTTAATAAATATTTCACTATTTTAAACATAATATTTCATTGAATTATTTTTAAATTATTTAACATTCTAAATTCTATAACTTTTTTATTGTTTATTTTTAAAACCATTCAATGGATTTATAATTGACTCAATTGAGGATTATTACTAAAATTAAAACTGGAATTAGGTCAAAATATAGGAAATTTTTTATCTTTATATTTTTAAATTATAATCTATGTTAATACGTTTCTTATAAATGATATAAATTTGAGAATTAAAAAATATAAACAATTAATAAATATTATAAAGAAATTCTTTTGGCGCCACTAATGTGACATTATGCATTTTTTTAAATTAAAATTTATATTTCTCAATATTTATTTAGTAATGTAAGTTATAACTAGTGATGTAAGTTATAACTAGTGATGTAAGTTATAACTAGTGATGTTAGTTATAACTAGTGATGTAAATTATCGGTCAGATAAAAATTTTTAACGTAATAACTCCCATTGAAGTTTTTTTTTATCTCACCGATAACGTACATCACTAGTTATAACTTATAAGTTAATAATTATAATTACTATTTTTTATTTACAAATATCAATGCAATATTTAAAACATAATTATTATTTGAAAACATAAAAATAAATAAATTATTGCATATTACATGTATTTGGTTTAAAAAGTAATTAAGTATTACTAATTAACATATTACAAGTGACATGTTTAAATAAAAATTAAAAACAATTTCCTAACATAGAGCTTTAAATTCTTTAAGTATTATTTTAAGTAAAAATATATATGTTAATTTTTAAAATTAAACACATGATATTAAAAAAATTTAATGAAATTATTGTATATGTTTAATTTTTTTCATATCACTGTACTTTGAATTAAGATATATTACTATAAACAAAAAATTAAACACTTTATTATGTTTAATTATTAATTTAAATACAACAAAAATAAATCTATAATTTTTTATTACATTCAGAGAAATATATTGCGTTTTGAAAATAAATCTCTTATGTATTAAATAATTGTGATTTATTTAAAATAAATATAATAATAATAATTATAATCTTAATTAATTGTTTGAATCAAACCGTTTTAAATACAGAGTTTTCATAAAATCGTGCAATTTTATTAGTGTCTAACTTTTAGAGTAATGTTAAAATATTTATAAACTTATATCATTATATAACTAAAAAAAAGTTTCTTATGCAATATAAATAAAATTATTAATTAATGTTAAGGATTAATTTTAAAGTTTTAGAAATATTTTTCAAAAAAATGTTAATTAATATTAGTAAATTACAGTATCGTTGTTTTATATAATATCGTTATTGAACTATATTAAAATGTTTCTTAAAAAAGTTAATGCTGAACTATGCATGTATGTATGCATGTGCAATCGCAGTTTTTTTACAAAAAATACTGTATAATATACAGCCTGTATATAAAAAATTATAGAAATATTATTTATATTTCTATAATTTTTTATTACTCTTTTAATTAAGAATATCTTTTAATATGATCTTATTTTTTATTTGGTATTACACTCTATTTACTTGTATTAGTATTTAGATGGCCTAAAATTGTATTTTTATTTACGTCACTTTCTTATTTAATAAAATGACCAATAACATTTACTGAAATAAAATGACGCAAATATACATATATATAGATATATATATATAAATTTTAGGCGATCTAAATCTTAAAATCTAAATAAAGAGAGTGTAAATTCGGGAATTAATTACTTTAAAATGCATGAATAAATAAATGTTATCATATCGCGCGTGTGAATAATATGAAAGAAATGGGTTTAAATGAACAGATGATGATAAAATGTATTTTTTGTCATAATTATTGTGCACATTATCAATCAATTGATGTAATTTAATGTTTCATTTCTGTTATCATCTGTTGAAAGCATTTCCCGAAAAGATCCGCCTCTGATGTCACAATACGGACCAATCATTATATTAACAGAATATTACCGATCGATATTATGTCCAAATGTATTACTCTGCATCCTCTTCTCATACAATTTATTTTTACGGATGACATTTTAAAGATATAAAATATATGCGCATATATGATACATATGATTGGAATTTGCTTCTCGTACTATTAACTAATGTAAAGCGATGTTAATATGCATAACATACACTCGTACATGATTCTAAATTAAGTAAACAAATTACATACAGAATTATACGATTGCATCACATTGTGTAATACATATTTTTTATATTATTTTACTGTCTGATGATTGGTAATATGAAATTAAAAAATTGAATTGATTTTAATGCTTCATGCGTTAATGATTATTCACTATTCTTTATATAATAAAGATATAGTAAAAAAGTTTCGCGTCAATTTCTTTCCTCTTTTGTTGTGAACGTCATCCTCATCTTAAAGTACCGCCTCTAAATGCGCAGTGACGGAATTGTTTCTTCTCAAACATTCAATATTCAATATGTTGTTATGCAATAGTTTATCCCAAACTTTCATTATTATTAAATTAATTTCATCATTATATAAAACTGATGAATAAATGATCGTTTTAAACATTTGTAAATTTCAATATGAATAAAATGAAAATATTTTAGAGGTTTATATTTATTTGAAATAAATGTTGATATGTTTGATGCAAAGTTCGAGTAAAAGCACACACATAATGTCACAGTTGAGTTATGAGTGGAAAAATTTAGCATTGGATCACTAGTATCTGTAGTGACACAGAAGCAGGCGAAAGCATCAGCATCCGCATCCATTCGGTCCTCCCTCCGGATAAATATGGGCGTAGCATCGCGTCCGCAGTTTGATCATCTTCTTTGATCCTTGTGTTTTACTGCACTATATCAGCATCATACATAAGGAGCATTATGGTGCCCGCTCCAAAAGCCGGAGGGTGAAAGAGAGATACCGAATCTCATCTAAAGATTTCTCTCAATGCGGAGAGACATATAAAGAAGAGGATAAAATAACTTTACATTGTGACTTTTGCATCAAATTTTCAAGTTATCAAAAAACTTAAATTGTTCAATATATTTGGACAGACTTTAGATTGTAGACTCTGCTAATATTGCCTCATATTTTCATCATGTCCTTTTTAGCTCTTGATTCATGCTCATGGCAGGTAAGTTAATGTCAATTTTATTATTTATTTTATTCTCTACTTTTAAATATATTTATTTTTAAACTTTTAAATAAACACACTCAAACTTAAATAATTGAGTTTTAATCTGAAAAATTTATTTAAAGTTTAATAAACTTTTTCACTTTAATTAATTAATAATAATTTTAAAAATTAAGATTTTTTAATTTAATTGTAAGAAATGACCGCTTAAATATAATCCATATAATTAAACATTTAAATAGATATTAAATGGTAATGATATTCACGATTTGCATGTGTAATTCAAGTTGAAAAAAAAGTGAATAGTTAAAGTATAGTTTAAAAGTTAGACACACGTGTAAAAGTGTGATCCCCAATGTCAAGTTGAAAAAAGCTAAAAGGAGCTTTTAGATCAAAGGTTCAAGTATAAAGTACTAAGTTATAACCTTAAGGAAGATAATCCACACGCGTTGACTCAGAAGTTTAGAGTGTAAAAAGTGAAAAGGCGGCCCAATTCTTGGCTAAAGGCTATTTCCACAATACAACAGTAGGCCTTTATATTTATATGCAGACACACTTGTGTCGGACTCCCACTGCCCTTAGGGTCAAGCATAAAGTTACAACAGTAGCAAAATACTGTTTATATTACAACTCATACTGCACTTGTAAGTGCTTCTTTACGTTGCATCGCTACGCCTATCATTAGCCAAAGGGGCAAGATTTATGTTTGAAACTAAAACCCTCAGCATCAGTACATTTCATACTACTAACTCAAATCAAACTCACGACTAGTACACTAAAGCAATCGCGTTACTCATATTAAATTGTGAATTGTGCAGTGCATCTTACAATTGTGTGCATATTTTTACATTTATTTTTATATATCGTCACATTTTCTTTTTACTTTTTAAATGTTATACGATAAAACAAAAGTATCATTTGTGAGGATTTTGCCCCTAAAATGATGCTCATCTGCAATACGTTGCATCACAAACATGAAGTGATGAACTCAATATGTGAATATATTCATTTTAATCATTATCTTTGGTAAGTTTTAACTCTTTTATGTTATTTTAATTATTGTATTGCACATATCGAGTAATTTTTAACGTAAGAGCAGCGCATTGACCGAAGTGTGTGCATACGTATGAATTGACATCGAAACAGTGTTCTAACAGCTGCGGCAGTCATATGTAGGCCTTTACAGAGATTATCTTTCTAGTTGTAGAATACACAGATTGCCTATATTTAGTATAACACTAAGCTTATAGCCATTTTGTTGTCTCCTGCTTATATTAGAGCTTTTTTAAAGCATGAGTTAATCCCACTCAATGCGTTCCTCAATTGAAACGGTAACAGTGAAAGGGCCAAATGAATAGAGTAAAAAAGCTCAAAATAGAAATAGGCGATGGAGAGGAATAATTATTACCATTATTGTAGCATATGCTATTAACTATTGGACCAATGATCGTATTGTGTTTTATGCATTTCTTTTTCTCTCAGTTTTAATGAAAAGAGTGAGAATTGTGACCGATGTTCACTCTGACGTTCAATTTGCAGAGTCTATTTCTCACTGCAAAGTCTATTTCTCACTTTTGCAATTCTCTCATCTCACTCTTTATCTCTTACTCCTCTCCCATTTCTCTGACTCCCAAAGGCAATGACACTGATATAGGTCTTCATATCTCTATCTGACGTCTGAAAATAAGTTGATCTATCATAGTGTCCCACAGGCCTCTGTGGATATGCGTGAAATAAATGTAATTTGTCAATGTGCGTTCACATCATGATTCTACCGTCTCTCTTCTGTCAGATATTTAGCCCTTCACGTGGAAATGGTTAGATTCTGCAGAGAATCATTTACTCCCATGAGTACATTTGTTAGTAGTCGCATTAATAGAGACAGCGACATTTAGACCCAATGTAATATACTCAAAATGTCATAACTAATACATAACTAATACATAATTCCAAAATTGTGCTTTATTAATGCGTCAGTGTTACTCTAGTTCCTCTAGTTATTCTAGTTACTCCAATTCCGCATTTATCACATGCAATTTATATATGCAATGCATAGAAAAATGAATACAGTAATAATCGTTAGTATTATACGACTCAAAAACAGAATATTAATGCCCTGAAATACACTATTGGATTATCTTATATATTAATGCCGTGTCTGAGTCCTGCAAAAAGTGAGTCGAAGAATGGTACTATGATGGTGTATACTAAAAGGAGAATTGTTTGCTCATAAAATTATGCCAAATAAGAGTCTGGAGGGATGCGCTATTTTCAGTGTAATATAGTGAATATTGTACTATACTTCGTTCCTGAACATGTTAACTTTTGGTGCGCTTCACTAGGAACTGCTCCTTTGTTTACAATGCCGCATCCATTCGACATTTTTGATGCTGAAAGACGCACATACGGCATTTTAGGGTAACATATGAATTGTGGTACTTGCACAATTTGCATGCGTAGTTAGTTGTTTTGAGGCACATACAACAGAGATATTGTTATATGCTAATATACACGGAGTGTGTGATATCTCTATTATAAAATGTATTTCAGTACAAAAGCGAAGTATATTATAATATAAGGCTGATATTATTTGCAAAGCTCAAGTGAAGACTCGTTTTGAAGTCTCGCATTTTGTTCCTCACTCCCCCATTTCCCCCCATCCCCTGTTATTGCATACATATTCAGTTCAGTTCCGGTGCTCTCTCGGGATTTCTCCATTCAATACTATGGCATCATCAATGAGTCGCACTCTCTGTGTTCCTCTTTATTCTTTCTCTATTCTCTCTCTATTCTCTCTTTATCACTCCAAATGCTTTTCACCTCTCTCCATAACACACCATAGGAGATGCACAAATGTGTTGGTTGTGGTTAATGAGACAGGCGTTTAAACCTCATAAAAGCTGTATATTTGTAGTATATCAACGCACATATAACGTGTCAATGCATAAATAGTGGTCACAGAGCGTAGTGCTCAATAACCCCACTTTTTCATATATAACCCCACTTTTTCATATTTTTGTTTTGTCTCATTTCTAATACCCCCATTAGCAAATTGTAAATCGTAATTTGATGCATTCGTTATTATAGTACAATCATTAATTATAACGCCGCAGAGTAATGTTAACTAGTAATGTTAATTCTATTTTTTTATTGTGATTCGCATATAATTATTATTTTAATGATAAATCTGCATACATTATACACATTTCTTAACCCGCAAAAAATTCATTCCTCAATTATAGAGAAGATTCATTCTCACCATCAACTGGTAAATTGGTTCTTTGAAAGAGATTCGAGTTAATCACAAAACATGTAAAATTATAGTGCACCTTTTTTCAGCTCTAAAAGGGGCTCACCTTTGGAGTGAAATGCAAATCCAATGCGGAGCTTTTCTCTATACAATACTATACATGTATACACACTACAGGCGTGTTTCAATTTGACTGTGTTAATGCATCGGGTAATTCATTAAACTGGAAATGAATCTGATATTATTATGAGTTTTTCACTTTACATAACTTTTTCATGCACTATGATGCGGCCGAAAATGCATTCAATCATGTGGTGCGTGAGCACACTGTGTCAGGTGCAATGCAGCTTTGGATCAGGTAATTTTAAAACAATAGCAGCATGAGTAAAATTTATATCAATCATATGGGAGACGACCTCCACGTAAGAAGCATCAATATCAATCAATCATTATTAGTGACATAAGGATATAACCTTACGCTGGAATCAATCGTCAACAATCATGATTATGAACCTACCACAGTTGTATCACACTAGTAGTATCACACACTACTTGTATCACAGTTTTTCCAATCTCTAAGATGCTGATGCAACAACAATGTACAACAACAATATATAACAATATTCAATTTACTTTTCATTTTTACTTCACATCGTTTACTTTTCCTTTTTATACAAAAACGGAAAATTGTCACTAAAAATAGTGAATATATAACGATGCTTTCTAAAAAAGTTTTCTAATTTGAATACAGTGCTACACTCTTATTGCTGAAGACACTTTCTATTACGTATATAAATATATGGAATAAGTTTTACATGCAATTGTATGCATGTATTTTTCTCTCTTTTTGCTTCAGCATTTTACTTTTTCGTTTTAGAGTATAGCATGGAACAAAAATCGATATTTTTCTATGTGAGAGGAAAATCTTAGCCTGAGGCAAACTAAGCTTAGGAGTTGCAAGTGAGTGACGATCTTTCAGCTATGCGCTTGCTTCACATACAATTTTTTAGGAGACATTTATATGAAATCAGCCTTCACTATCGTACTTCAATGTTTGATGGAAAGATTGTGAAGAGTGAGAATCTTCTTTTGGTGATTTTTTTCTATTTCACTAGTAGTGAATCACTACTACTATATCACTGTAAAGAAACTAATGAACAATTTCATGTGTCCCTTCGAACACACACATACACATAAACATGTTCCGTGCATGTCTTTGAATTACGTCATTTTAATATAATAATTTTTGGGGGAATCACTGTGCTACTAAATGCTCTGACATATAGATTGCGATTAACCAGCATCACATACTCCATTGAGGCAATAGATGCTATTAGAAGCGTCAGATAATAGCATGATTGCGTGCAGCTCTGCAATCTATCGTTATAATAATTTTCAAGCTATAAGAGAGCACTGCCGCATTTAATTCTTCTCCAACACCGTGGTTCGGTGTACTAGCAGAACCAAAAATAAGGAGCATGCCATCTTTTTTAAAGAAAGGTTAGGGTAAGAGACTACTCATGTCGAATATTAATCAGGTCTCAATGCGCGTTTTCTTCGTGTGTTGTAACTGCAACGAAAAGGACCCAATCTTTGAAATGCATAGAGTGAAAGCGATGTCCTAAAACTAGTCTCGAGTTAGCATATTACGTATAAGTATAAACTTATAAAATGATTGATTTTTCTAAATAAGGGTACAGAGATAATAATTAGATTATAGTAATTTTATATTGCATATGACTTATGTGATAAATCCCCTGTGATGTCCTTCAAAATATCGGACATTTATTTCACACTTTAGCTTCTGCATTACGAAATTACGATGCTAAAGACATAAAGAGATAAAGTATGAGACTAGTCCAACATGGAAATGTTCATCAGTGCGTCAACCCTTAGTTTTTCTCACGGTTTTTTGGCTTTACTTTTTTTTATAGCAAAAAACACCGTCGCTGTGTAATAAAACTGTATACATGATGATGTATATAAAGGTATAATGCCGCTCGTATTTCGTTCGTGGCCTCACTCAGTGTATTGCTCTATGAGATTGGCGAAAACGATGTGACGGAACTAATTGAAACTTATTGCTCAATGCGCTACAGTTTATATATATGTATATGCTAACCTATAGTTTACAATAGGGATGGTATTAAAATGCTCTCCCAATGAGGCAATTAAAAGGTTCTAAATGATGAATTGCAAAAAAACACTAATAACGTGTGTATCTCAAGTGTTACAATAAACGATACTTCGATATGGTTCAATATCATTATTATTATTATTATTATTGTTTCCAAGTATACACCCCAATTGAACACTCATTATAATGCAAAATACTCTATTTCAACTCAAGAAAGTTGTTATATCTCTAATTTTCCTCTTACATATGCGTTCAAAACAATTGAACTCAGACATTTCTCAATATCATGTCACTTAAAAAAAAGGTTTAAATTCTACCAAAATAGTAGGAATTACTAGGGAAAATTGTTATTCAATCATGCATGATATTTTATGATAAGTTGGCACATTCAAATGCTAGTTACGTTTACTACTATGGTTGTTATATTGCCATTATCATATTCTTCTCCAATCTATGATGAGCCGGTTTCTCTTTTTAGATGGTAAAAAGTAAATTTTTTCTATGATATGATATACTATGATATACTATGATATTAGATTCATGATATGAATTTGATCATTGAATTTGAATTGTTAACAATGATGTCAATGGGGAGAGTAAAAAGATTTCAATTGAAATATTTGCTTCTGATTTATGTTATTAATATTCCGGAGAAATTTCCACAGATCGTGTCTGATGT
>JAQIWM010000282.1:0-10979 GCA_034695285.1 Eniochthonius minutissimus | reverse complement strand
TATTATTAAAAAAAATGGCATAATTCACTAGGTGATCTACAAACATGACTAAACCTTCGCATTTACACAAACATGTAACTCGTAAAATAAATTTTAAAATTAAACACTGCACTAATGATAATGAATTGCGATAATAATGAGAATTATGTGCCGTATTCAGGTGTAACCGTATGAAGCCGTTTTCCTCTTTATTTTCAATTGTGTAATTTTTCAATAGTTATTCACATGGGTGTTAAGCCCTAATTAGATGTGGAACCACGAATAAATGCGCTGATAGATGTGTTAATAGTATTATCATGATAAATGACATTACTCAAGTCATGGTGATGATATTGAGACATATTTTACTTTTAAATTTTCATACGTGTTCCTTTTGAAAAAATTTCACTCTTATAACTTTTAACTATTACTAACTTTAACTTTTTCTTAAATTGCTTTAAAGTTTTGACACACCTTTTCACTCGTTGCACATTTATACAGTGTTTAATACACATGTATACACCATGTATGCCATTTCCCTGCTTCAATCGTTATAGTATTATCAGACAGAAATAATTGCAGGAAGAGGATGAATGCATTTTTATAATTTATATGAGTATAGTATAGTAGTGTAGTAACACACTGCGACGATGACATTGATATTTTCCTCGAAACGTTTACTATCAGTGGGCTTTTTTTAGAATTAATTATATTAATAATATGGTAAACATTTAGATTATGCTAATCACTATAAAACGCGTGAATGTGTGCATGTGTATGAGGGAATAAAATAGAATATTTTTTGCCCCATTCATTGTTATCCATTGTAATACCAATGGAGCGATTTTCCTTTCGTTATTCACAAGTTATTCACAAAAGGTATTGCCGATCCGTGCAATTGTACCTGTATAGTAGTCACAGTTGTATGTAGTCATAGTTATAGTTGTATAGTATTGTATAGTATAGTATTCCGTGCAGAGTTAGCAATAGAGTGTTGTGGTTTTTCCATCCCAATGATCTCCTCCTGTTGTTAGCAATTGATGATGCCTCTGCTCAATTCGTCTCTTCTTTCATCATCTTAGAGTTATTGTCTCACTCGAAGAAAATCTTTTCCGTGTACTCTATTGGCAACTACTATTGGTACTCTATAGTGCGCTTCTTTCGCGCATCCCTTACTTTTCAAGTACACTTTTCAACTACATTCAGTCACATTTCAGCTCATTTCATTTCACCTCAAAAAGCCTCTTTTTCCTGACTCTTGGACAATAAAAGGTCTATGACCGTTCAGATTCAGACCGACTCTGCACTTCGGTTACCATCTGATGGAAAAATTCTATGTGTACTAATGTATAGTATACCAATGTATGGCATCTCATGGGTGTGTGCCAAACTTTGTGATAACTTCAATTTTACAATCCTTTTGTAATCGGCACCGTTTTCACATTCACACCTTTTATATATATATCTATATTTTGATAAAAAATAATTATATACAATTATAAAGTTATTATTCATATAATATTTATTCGAGAATTGCTACCGGTGTATACAGTGAGCAAAAATAATAGAATTTATGCAACAATTTGATAACAGTTAACTTATATCACTTAACACATCATGAATCTTTTGTTATTTTCTTCTTTCATTTCATGAAATTATTTTTCTTTATGTAACGTTATATATGCGTTGAAAAGAGAAAGTTACAATTTGGAAGTATTATTGCATAGTCTTATAATCTACCCCCTAACACTTCCTACTCTATAAATTGTAGTGTAATTAATCGCGGCGTGATTAAAGTTGTTACCATGGACCGCCTGCTTCTGGGGAACAATTAACCCTTTTGCATGTCACGACTTTTGGGGCCTCTTAAATTGCCTCTCTCATGCACTTTTGGGACATTAACGCGCTAATATACTGTAATTGCCTAAAATTGCATTAACTTTTTATCTTTAAAATATAAATTCCGTTCGGCTATTAAGTGAGGTATAGTGAGTTATGCCGTCCATGGTATTCACATATTGAGATTTAATTGTGGGCATTAAAATTCCGGGGATTAGTGCTAAATACTAGTACGCTTCTATTACGCTTCTCTCTCTCTCTCTCTCTCTCTCTCTCTCTATGTCTCTAAAAACGATAAAACTTAGTGATTAGCCATGGCATTCTTTTCCTATATTAACGGTAGCATAAGTATAGCTAATTCAGGTATTGAATTGTGTTCAATGTTCAGGAAGTAAAAAGTTTTTTCAAGTGATGAAAAGAGATACGGGACTCAACTTTCATGCTTTCTTCCGCTAATCGGTTGATTCCCCCCGTGAATTGAATGGAGAAATACCAGACTAATACTGAAAAAGGCTGAAATGATATACTTTTTCCATCACTATCATCGTAATCCACTTCAAGGGGGGGAATAAATATATGCACGAGGAATAGATGATGGTGAGCGATTGCAAAGAACCAGAACCCCATTCTGATCCCCATTCTGATCTCATTTTGATCTCATTCACTGCTCAATCAAAACATTTCTCGAAGCGATTTTCATTCAATTTTCTTCGTATATTCGTATATTACTCTTTTCCGCGTTTTTCTTATTTTTTATTTATATATATATTTTAAAGCGGTTATTATTATTTTCAAATGAGTAATGTGATTTTTTTTCGCGCATTTTCGTTCTTTTATATATTGTAAAATTTTAGTTACATTATTCGGTGCAATGTTTATGACTGAGAGAGAGAGAGAGAGAAGGGGGAGAGAAGAGAGAAGAGAGAGAGAAAGGAGAGAGAGAGAGGGGGAGAGAGAGAGCGAGAGAGAGAGGAATTTGATGACCTTTCACTAGTCGCTTTGCGGTGCTGCGTGTTGAAGAAATTTATGCATTTATAGCAAAAAGGCGACCATCAAAGGAGCAGCGTACAATAGAAAATAGCAACCTGAGGATGGTATTATGTGATGGCACATAATCTTCACGTTATCTTGATTGATCATGCACGATCTTTTATGAAATCGGACATTCACGCGTTTTTTTCAGTGTTGAGCATCACAGCATCTCTCTTCATGCAGAGCATAGTTAACGTTTGAAAGTATTGTGGCGAACGGTTTGTGATGATGTACCATCTCCAAAAAGCGATTTGACTCTTAAATATCTTTTGGAAGGCATTTCGCTAAATAATAGCTCTAATTATCCATGCGCTCGTGGGAAAAGTGCCACTTCTTCATACTACTTCTTTCATAATACTGGAAAAACTTTCTTTTCACATTTTATGTCATTAACCCTTTAATTTAGGGCACATGCGTGTAGCCCCATTGCATTTTAGACATGGTATTGTACTTTTTTCACTATTCTCTCTTATATCCTCTAATGGCACATTCACAGCACATTACTATATGTTTGTGGCGATGTATACAATTTATTCATTACTTTTCATTCGAAGTCAAATGAGTTTCTCTAATGTAATGTTTCTCATTTTAATGATGAATATAGCGATATAATAAAAAAAAGTTTATTTTTAATACTTTGCATCTTCCCCCTTTTTTCTCTCTCTCTCTCTCTCTCTCTCTCTCTCTCTCTCTCTCGCTCACTCTGCATGTAATCTTTATCTTTATCTTATGACACTAAAAGAGGCCATCGTGCCTCTTTTAGGAAACCATTAGGAAAACATACTATTGTGTAAATGCCATTACACCATCATAGAGAGAACATCATTACATTACATCACCCGCCGCCTCTTATTTCATCAATTGTTCCCCCCGATTGGCGTGGAGGGCACTCCGTAGGGAAAAGTGACATGGTACTCTTCGAACACCTTCAAAAGGCGAAATTGGGGTGTAGTCTCACATAGTTTGGCTGCTCATATATAATATTGAGGTCGACAATCGGACCGTATTTGGCAATCAATGCCACAATACCACTTTCATAGCTAAGGTGTGTTAAGCAATAATCGCATTTGAGGGCGGCAGTTGTAGTTGTTGTAGTTGTAGTTAACTTTTGGATACGTAAAACTTGCAGGTCCTGATATGAACCGAGTTTCTCAATTTATACTGCTGCTTTATTGGCACACTCAAGTAGAAGGAGAAACGGGGGTAACCATGCCAAGGTTATTATCCCCCCAAGGTATACATGGAATATATGTATGGTATAATACTGGTTACAGGTACAGGTGGGAATAAAAAACAAATCCCCATCTCCTCACTTTTCCTAAAATCATTTTAAAGTCGCAATTGTGACCTGACCTATTAATGCTCATAAATCGCGTTACTATTAATTTAATCAGCCCTTAATATAGCCTAAATATGTATCATCGTGGGCTACTTATAGATCGCACTTGAACCGTGGTATTGTAGAACGTTTGAGTACACCATATGCAAATTTGTATTACATATTGTATTCAAATACACTTTTCGGTGAAATGAATTTAGGATAAAAAGGCGGATAACCGATGGCACACTTAAATCTTGAATACACCTCCATTATTATTATCGCAGTGAGAGTTGTTTAATGTAATACGCGAGCAGATGTTTACAGGAATGTAAGAGATGTAAACGTTTGTCAGTGGTGAAGCATTGTTGTGCATTGTTGTGATTTAACCATACGGATGAGCCCGTCAAATGTATAGTGTATTGATATCGAACAACAGTAGTCACTCAAATATCTATTGTTGTAAGTTGATGATTGAACCATTCGTGTGTGAAAGTTTCGTGCACAAACGCCTCAGGGAATTGATTTTAATTGTTCTTTGAGTTTGCCTAATATCTTAAAACTTACATGTTACGTTTTTTTTATACTTTTTTCCCTTTGACTTATTACTTATTATCATCTGAAAAATTTCTTAAGCGATTCATATGCAATATTTCTTTATTTCTTTGTATGATGCGCTTCATCAGTGGAGTCAAATAACTATACGCGGTGAATAATATTGAAGCTAAAAACGTTGAAGTTTGGGGCTGAAGATGATTAAGAGACAATTATGATGATGGCTCTTCTCTTTGGTCTTTTCCAATCATTCAATCATTGAGTGAAAAGTGAAAATCCAATCTCAATGTATGTTATCTCAATGTATGTTAATTCATACGCATTCCTATCATATATATATAAATCATATATATATGATTTGCTGATGAGAGTTAAAGATTTTAATAAATAATACTTTTAACAAAATGCTTAACTTATATCACAGGCGAAGGAAAATGAATCGCAGACTCAAATTATTACTTCACTGTCTTCTCCTTCTACATTTGGTAAGTAAATCAGATGATAAATACGTACTAGTACTAGTACATATTTACTAGCACTAGTACTAGTGGCGATGGTCTGAAGGGAGTCTAAATTAGGCACTCCCTGATGGGCCTTTGCCCAATTCAATGGCAATAAATCTTTATATGGTGGAAATTTTCTCGCGCTTTAGAGTCAACGGACCTCCGCTCAATTGAAAGTAGACACAAATGCAAATCCGACCGGACTTAGGACCGGACTTAGGACGGACCAAGAGGCGGAAGAGTTAGAGAGGAAACACACTGAGAATGTGGTCAAACTCGCGGCTACGGACCAACTCAATTCCGAGATAATTACTAATCGAACTAGAGGTGGGCTAAAAGCGCGCAAAAACCTTGTAATTATGTATCATATTTGACAGAATACTACACGCGAGCACTAATCCCCTCACTAGTCAGTTATACTCAGTTAACTTACTCAAGAGATTGCTTTAGCGAAGGTCGCGACCGCCCTCCAATTTCATCTTAAGCCCAAATACAGATACTATTAGCAAAATGCTAACATCCTCTAAAGGCGTTAAATAAACTCTTATTCTATGCAAATGGAAGCGCTTTTCTTATCTGTGAAATTTAATAGCGAAATTGGATTTGATTTGCAAACTCGTGATTGATTGACCATCATTTATGCGCTTATCTGATTGGATGTCTCAGACCATACCATTCCATACCATGTCTGTCGGAAAATACTCAACTTAACAAAGGCACAGCAACCGAAATATTAGGCTATAAATGCCTATGAACCCCCATTAAAAACCAATTCCAGATAAAGAAGACCATTTTTATAGATACATCCAATTTTATGAGTTATAAACTTAGCGATTTTCAGATGTTACTGTACTATTACTGTACTAGTTACACGTTAAAGCTTAGGTGCTCTAAATGCCTTATTGAGAGTCAGACAGACACGTACTAAGATACATAACTTACACTCACGCAAATATTATGTGATAATTTATCGATTTTTACATAACCCACATACATATCATTAAATGTAATTTATTTTTAAAATGTATATTTTTATAATTATTTATAAATTTTTTATAATAATGAGTCTGATATTTATTGAAATTATATATTATATAAACGTTTTGCTTTTTTAGCTTATCTCTCATGTGAATCTGGTGAGATGATTGTAAAGATCAACTTTAGTGAACCCTTCCGCGGAGTGGCATATGCTGACTATGACCGTTCAAGTCCCTGTAAATTTTATGGTGATGGTGGACGATATCATGAAATGCGGATGCCCCTTAAGGGATGTGGAACTAAACAGGTACGGGATACCATACATATACTATGTACATACAGAGGTCAAAAGAGTTAAATATTATTCATCATCTCATATTTAATTCTTTGATAAATGCCAATTAATTATTCGAAAATAATTATTATAAAAAAAATAATAAAAATATTTTTAAATCCTTTAGGAAGCGCCGCGTATATTTATCAATAACATAATTGTCCGGTTTCATCGTTCACTTGAACTTGAAGAGGATGAAATAAAGACAATCATCTGTCGATATCCACCACCTTTAGCCCCACCACCACCGAGTATTACAGCACCAATGTAATTATCCTTTTAACTGAAACTCGTTCGACAGCATATCTCTTAACATTTTTTATGATAATATATTTTCTTTGAATATAATTTAATGTCTATTGTTTTTTCTAATTCTTTGTGTGTTTTTCTTTTGCGTCTATAGATTAGAGCCGCTTCCACCGGTACCTGTGATTGTGCCGGCAAAACTTTCCGAAGTAGAATTATTACTAATAATATGCGCACTTTTATTTCTTACTATGCTTCTTCTCGGAGTTGGAATCGGATATTATTGCCTCAAGAGACGGAATATTAAAGTTATCAGAAAGCGTAAAGTTTTATCTTCCGGACCACCGTCGGAAATTACTAAAATTAGTTCCGTCTTTGAGCCTATACGCATTCCAAGAGCCAGCGCACAGTCATCATCTGGTTCTGAACCTCTTGTCTCATCCGATTATCCATCGGAATCGCCATCTTCAGATGAAAGGCGAAGTGTTGTAAGTGAGACATCGACAGTGCGTCATGATCATTACAGATACGAAAATACGGCATTTGTCCCTGAACCGTATCCTCCCGATATTGAGAAAGAGGAAAGTGTTTCGTCATTCCCTGTACCTGTTGTTGCAAAACCGAATATTACTAAACAGGAATTTTTAACGACAATTCTCGAGACTGAGCATTTGACAGAAGAAGACATTTATAACACAAAACATCAAAAGACAACGACAAAATTGTATAAGAAATTGCCACCGGTCTATGCCAAAATTAAGAGGAAACCGGCCTCTATACCCGATAATGATATGAGATCCACATCTGAAATTGCTGAAGATGTTCCTATGCGAGCACCATCATTGTCATCCACAGCCCCATCATTGTATGGAAGTATACCCGATAATGACAATTGGTCTCATTCAGAGCTTGACGAAGGTCCTGATCGAAGACCTTATGTAAAACCCCCCAAATATGAGACTAAGAATATTGATGATTATATTCTCAGCACTCAGCGCACCACAGATATTGACACCGATACTATGACTAAAAGATTATTATCGTATCCTCCGCCTAATATCACCACACAAAATATCGATGATTATTACGTCGGAACACGTCAGTCAACTGATATTCGCGATGATAAAACTACGAAAAAAATCACGTCATATCCTCCGCCTAAAATTACTAAACAAAATGTTGATGATTATTACGTGGGAACACGTGAGTCAACCGATATTCAGGATGATAAAACTACAAAAAAGATTACGACATACCCTCCGCCTAAAATTACTGTTCGAAAAATTGATGATTTATTTGTCACTAATATATCTGAAATTGAAACTACAGAACACACTGTTAAACATGCAAAAACTGCCCCTGGACCCGGTCCAGGCCCTGGTCCAGGTCCATATCCGCGACCCCCGCATATTACAACATCCACGCATGAAACTACACTTGGAACTGATGTAAGAATTCGCCACTATCCTGTCCCAATGACTCATGAATTACCAGAGACAAGAGTAACAGATACAAGAACATGGGACACATCATACATAAGCGATCAGTATCGAGATACCACTTATGATAGATCATCATTGCAAATCAGACCATTATATGGTCCTCATCGTCCCCCAAAATATAATGTGATAATAAGAATCATTGATCAGCCTCCGCCCATTGAAGGGGTCGAGAGACTAACTCCTGAAGTCAGACAAAAATTTAGGACCATAATTACCACTGATGAAGTATTCAGAACATTAATAATTGAATCGACAACAATTGAGGAGTATGTTCGCATCAGTCGCGACGTTCGATACGAAAGACTATTTGAACCTCCGACATGGAGTGTAATCATTAGGATATTATCATTACCTGAAGTCTTAAATGCCCCTATCACTGAACAACCCCCTGATTTAAGACCGCCGCCGCGATACAAAAAAGGAGATCCCAAACGAAGAGGGTCATTGCCATCACTAGTGGGAGATCCAACTCTTGATCCATACGAACATGAAAGTATCAGGTAATAAATACTCTTCAGTTATTCTCTTCTGTTATATTCTTCAGTTATACTCTTCAGTTATTTTCTTCTTCAGCTATACTCTTCTCTTATTACTTAAGTGTTATTACTTAAGTGTTATTATTATTGTTATTCTCAGATATTTATATTACTAATTTATACTTTATACTTATCATACCCTCTCTATTTAAGATCGAGACGAACATCAAGATCTGGATCAGTGTTCGACAATGACTTAAGGTCACTAACTGAGGAAGATGTTGATTTTGCTCGAGCGGATCGAGATTCATTATGGTCTCAAGAAACTGGATATACGCTGAGGACATCGCGAAGTTATGCTGAACGACCGACGTCCTATAATCTCGAAGAAGTGCCAATTGTACCCTCACAGAGGCGAAACTATATGTTAACACGGACCACAAATCTCTCCGAATATGTGATGCCGCCACAAGATTATTCATATAATCCATACACTCGAGAATCACCACAACTCGAAGCTCTTAGTCTCGCGGTACCACACTCATATCCCCATTCGTATCTCCCTCCGAGAGGAGGTTATACACGATCCGGGAGATCACATTATTCTACTCAAGAACTAGTGTACGGACGTCCCGATCGTCAAACACTCGATCGCACTTCCAGTGTCGGAGAGAGGGAAGAGATTAAATCTATGACAGAAACCGATGTCTATGATTGGTTAAGACATTAATCACAAATAACTTTATAATTAATTCAATTTTATAATTGTTATTATTAATTTAATACTATTTTTTAACGATGGTATTTCGGTGTAAGGAATACACACAATGAAATCACTTTTCAAACCCCATTTTGATGAATAATGAACATTTTTCTAAATACAATTTATCATTAGATAATTATTGGATAATTATCGGTTCAAATATATTGTGCAATTAATTGATTAATTTATATATTTATATAATTATATATTTATATAAATATATATTTATATATTTTATCATATTGGGGTTTGATAATTGTTTTCATAATTAGAGATTGGTCCTGTATTAGTCCATTTTTAATTAATTAATTTAATTAACTTTTAACACATTAAATTAGAAAACATATTATTAGATAATTAACATCACAACTAATTTATGTTTTAATAGTTAAAGTGCTTCCAATTTTTTAGTTTAAAATGTGAAATGTGAAATAATTATTGATGTGCCTTATAATATAATATAATATATTATATTATAATATATATAATATATTTAATTAGATTAATATATAGTGAATATTATTTATAAGGCGCGAATTGTCTTTTATAAAAGAGATTAGATAATAACACAGATGATAAATATATTTTGCATTTTTTTTATTAATGTAAATACTAAAACATTATTTTGTTATAACATTTATAAAATAACTTTAATTTCGTTTTATACTCCAAATGTTCCAGAGGCAGCTATTTTTTGGTAGTGATGCTTTAAATTATATCACTAAAGTAAATTAAAAGTGAATAAATAAAGTATTTTATGTATATTAATGTTTAAATTATTATTTTTTTCTTAATCATTTTTAATGATAATTTTTTAATCATTTTCAATGATAAATTTTTAATCATTTTCAATGATAAATTTTTAATTCACATTTTAAAATTAATTTCTTTTAATATTTTTAGTGATTAGTTTGAGTTACATTTGTACAGAATGTATCTCAATTGTTTAAACAGTATATTTTATTATTGGAACAGTCATGGTCATTATGACATGTTTTGTGGAAATAGAAACAATGGATTAAAATAAATAGAAACAATGGATTACACGAAAAATTGAGGGACATCCAAATTTTGGATTCGGCTCAAAGCCTTCGTCTAACAATTAGAAAAGTATTACTTTAGAAGTTATTTTCTTAATCTGTACTTAACCAACAATGACAACAATGGTTCAATGACACTTATGTCATAAAATTATTTACACAATTAAATGTTTAAAATTCAAACACTGATTTTACTTTCTCAGATGTTCTCAATTCAGGGATTTAATAAGTAAGTAACAACAATGTGTAAATAACAATGTTTGGGAAATAATTAAGCAATAATTTTTATTTAAGTAAGATTTAATCGTCTTTGTTAAGTACTAGTAAAAGAATTCATTTTTAATGTTCTTAATAATTACCAAATGGATTATGACCCAATTTTTCTTTTTTAAAACAAAAGGTCCCACACTGTGT